>JSUI01006488.1:0-90213 GCA_000833645.1 Huntiella omanensis
CCCCCTCCACCCCTTCTCCCTCCAAATCTCTCTCACCGCCCTCTCCATCGTCACTCCCCCCGTCTGAACTCTCGTCTTGACCACATCCACCGGAAAGACGACACCCCAACTAATAACCCCCGCTAACCCTCCAACCACCAGCACCTCTTTCACTCCGCCACCAAGATATCCTTTCCCATATTCATAAGCTCCAAAGTACCAAGCATACCCCATTGCCTCCCGCCACCACGTCAACCCCGCACCCCGCAAGAACCCTCTCGCCCCATCATTTCTCACGATCTCTCGGAAAACGCCCCAACTAGATCCATTAGATTTCCCCACTTGTGCACGGCATTTAATAACCTCCACAGGCTGCGTAACAATCCACGTTCCACAACCACCCGCAAACCCCGCCACAAACGGACGAAGAATGTTACCTTTCTCCTGCGTATCTTGGAATCCTCGATACTGAGAAAGATAGTTATTCGTCCGATTATAAGCCACAAACAACAACGCATTCAACGCTCCACACCCCATAATCGGCGCTGCAGTCCCAGTAGAAAGATACCTCCAAACCCTTCGATACGGACCATCTCCAGCAAGACTCTTCAACCCTCCACCTCCAAAACCATTCTTCTTCTCCCCTTCAAACCCCGCATTCCCAAAAGCCCCTAAACCAGCCTGAATCCTCACTTTAACCACGTCCAACGGGTTTCCCACCAAAATAGATGCAATTCCAGACACGTACCCCGCGATAAACTCGTTAGAAACCATCTTAATGAAATAACGTAAACATATCTATTAAAGAAGCTACCATCAAACGTCATCGTGTAACAATCTCCAACTCGGTAGACACCGTACAACCCGAGATAAATCCGTAACCCTAAGACTCAAGATCAGCGAATAAGGAGTATCACGATCAATCTTCACTTTAACCTAGGCAAACACAGTAAAACATAAATCAATTCACTCTCGCTTTCTAAACCTCTACCCCCTCAACCTCCTCCCCAACTAATCCACCCTCACCCAAAACCATCCACTCCTCTCCTTCCGCAGTTCCATCTCCCTGCCCACTTAACCCTCTCCGCTCTTTAACCAAACCCTCCGCATATGCCAAATCCCTCCAAATCGCCCTAATAGCCGTGCCAACTCCATCCTCCGCACGAATCCTCTCTCCCAGCCGTTTGGCCCGTTCAATCATTCCCCGATCATTCGTAGCTGTATACAACGCAATACCAAAAGAAGTAGCTCCCCACTTTTTAAGACACACGCCTACACCAATGTCTTCGACACGACTACCGAAGAAGAATTGGTCGCCGAAGAACGGGCGGATGATGGTTGGGATACCGGCACGGAGAGAAGCACCCGTGGTTCCGGATCCTCCATGATGAGCGGCTGCGTCGATTTGAGCAAAGAGCCAATCGTGAGGCGCCGATTTGATAACATGGATACAATCAGGGATTTCCGGCTCCGGGGTCTTCGAAGTACTTTTTCCTTGCTGTGAATCCGTAGTACGTTCAGACCACCCCTTTGACAAGATACACCGGACATCAGATCTCACAACAGCATCAATGACATCCTGCGTCATCTTCCCCGGGTCAGAAACAAGGATACTTCCAAACCCAACATACACGATTCTCTTCCCATCAGTACGTGCCTTCTTGATGAACGCCACCAAATCCGCTGGTGGTTCCCATCCTGCACTCCCCTCGTCAAGGAACCAGTACCCAGTGACTCTAATCCAGTCGCTGAAATCCAACGGTGGCGCAACAACACTTGGACTGAAGTTATATAAGAACGGAACCTTTGTCGCCTGCATCTTGTCAAGGTTCGTAGGTGGCAATTGAAGATGTGACGCGCGCCATCTGTTCACCTGGGATGCTATCCCCTTCCAGAACAGATTGTCAAACATGACATAAGTCATGTAATTATACGCGCCTCCCATCTTATGTTCCGGAACAGCAAAGGCATGCGGATACGCTCTTGTTCTCGTCCACGGCATAGTGAAAGCCCTAAAGTACGGGATCCCAAGAGCCTCCGAGATATGAATCCCCGCCATAGCAGAGGGACTCTCAATAAGCACCTCAGCATCTTTACAGCCTTCCCACGCCGAAACCAACAAATCATCAAGCCACCCGCGGAACATACTTGTTGCCTCCCGGATGAACGTCAAAGTGAACATTCCATTGTCAATGCAAAGTCTCATCAACTCCGCCGGGTCTCCACCAACCGGAGCAAAGTCAATCCCATGCTTCTGAACCCACGGTCCAAACTCAGCATGTGTGACAATCTTCGGTCGGTGTCCTGCAGCAAGTAATCCCTTGCACAGCGCAATGTACGGCTGCACATCACCCCGCGAACCAATACTCAAGCAGACAATTCTGAGAGGCTTGGTAGGAGCCAGACTAGAAACAGACTTAACAGCCGCCAGCCCAGTCCCAATTTCCTCCTCATCGTCATCCATCATTAAAACTTGACTTGTACGTCCACACGCTTTCTTCCCTCTTCTCTCTTCAGCCAACGCATCTCGTTCCGCCCTGGCAATTTTGGCCTCCGAGTCTTCACTTGCACTACCACTGCCAGTCTCGTCCTTGGCCGCTTTGCTAGCTTCGATAATACTTCTCAAGAACTCACCCAAATCGTCCCTTTCGTCAGCCCTAGAAAACTCAAAGAACAATTCCTCATGTCCCCTAATGACAACCACCAAGCCACTGTATCCAAACCGGAAGCCCTTCTCTCTATCCACAGTCTCGATATCCACCACCGGTAAGATCAACTTGGTTCGTGTCCCGGGCAGTAAACTTCTAAAGCAGAACCACCGCTCACCCACGTAAACCTTGCCATAAATCGGCACTACCCGCATGATATAACAAAAGTAGGTAGCCCGTAACTTTTCATCTTTAGGCAACCCAAAGTGTGTCCGGAACCGCTCGTTAGACTGCTCTATCCTTTCGTCATCATCTTCAACAGGTGCGTTTGCCGGAGGACTTCCCAGCGCTTTGCTATCAGCCGGATAATGTTTACGACCGCCTTTCAACATACCGCTAACCCTCTCGACATACTGCAAGGATTCGGTTGCCAAAATCGATGACATCTTCCGCGACGTCCGTCCAAGATATCCTGCAATGTAACCAGCTCTCTGAAGCGGAAAACTACCAATCTTCGAAAGAACGGCTTCACTGCGTCCCTTGGATGAAGTCGGACGGCCCTCTCCCTGCCCGGTAGTATCTTCTGGGATGTGACTACCAGCGCTCTGTGGCCGACCCTCGTCCGTGACAGGTCTCCGGAAAACTTCACTCCCGTTCAAGATCCTGCTGGCCTGTGTACCTCCCTCGGTCCCCACACTGACTTCATCCATTGAGCTCATCATCTCCTGGCCGCAAACCCCGTAACTATCGGTAGAAGCAGCCAAGTCAACTGTGGCACTCGTGGAAGCCGTCGCGCCCGAGACATTCCGTCGTCCGGCAAAGTCTGTATCTCTCAAGAGAGAACTCCGTGTCTCATCGATACTAACGCGTTGAGACCGAGGAGACCTCGGGCTAACAGGAGACATGGTGTCCCGAATCCGTTCTCTCACTCGCTCCGATTCCCTCCCTCTATCAGCCCCTATCACCTCCTCCAAACAAGCAACAGCCTCGCTGCCTCCCCTGAAGAACGAGAACAGGTACTCATCAACGGCAAAGTCACCCTCCTCATCAACAACTCTCACCCGTACAGTCTCAGCAAAATCCAACATCTTTGTGCCTTCAAGATCAACCACGTTACTCACTGGCACACAGATCTTCACACTATCGCCGTCATTATGACTTCTGAAGATGACCTTTTGCAGACATCTCACCCAGTCTTTGGCGCTGGCTTCAGAGTCAGCCTTGAAATGGTGCGTGCGTGACGGGAGAGTAAGTGTGAAGTGAGTTTGATCTTTAGGTTTGGGAGAGATCATGACCGAGGAGGCATACGAAAGATCGATTAGCCCCGTCTGGAAGTACAGATCAGCCGCTGTCTGGTGATATGTGAGTTGGTGACCCTTTAATCTGAAATGATGACGATGGTACTTGGGGTTACGTCGTCCAGACTTCCCAAGATACCCCGACTTAATAATTTGTTTCTAGAATCCGTTAGTTTAACCCCCTAAAGTCATCCATCAATACTAACCGTCTTCTGCGGTAAATACGCATAAAAGCAAATATGTCCCTCCGTAACATACATAAACCCCTGCAACAAGACACTCTTTAACAAAGCACAAGCAAACTCCCCAATGACTCTCTCTGCCTCCTTGAAGCCAAAGATTTCCTTGAGTTTCCTCTCCAAACTAGACGAACCCTCGCCTTCCTGTTCTTCCTGGATAGTCAAATTCTGGAAACCCTCCAAGTCAAAGCTTTTCCTCGATGCCATCTCCGCTTGTCCATCGAGAATGAGTGACATAACAGGAGCTGCAGAGCCATCAAGGGAATGTTGCATATTGTCATCTTCGTCCGATTCAGATTCACCATCGCTCTCTTGTTCCTGTTCTTCTCTTGATCCATCTTCATCCTCATCTTCATCTTCCTCTTCTACAACCTCCTCAGTAACATCCTTCACTGTGTCCGACCCTTCCTTATTCCCCAAACTCCCCCTCCTCAATCTCGAAAACGGCCCTTTCAAGACTCCACCACTAACCCTTCTTTTCCCTTTACCCCCCGGCAAAACGACACTCTTCGCCATCCGTCTACTCGAGTCACTACCATCACCACTCCCCGTAGCCGCTAACAAACCAAAGAAACTCTGATTCATATTAACAACCCCACCAGCCGCCGGCGTAATATCCTCCTCATCCTCATCACGCCCCGGGAACTGTCTCAACAACGGCGGCAACTCAAAGGAGGGTCTCTTGAGCGATAACCGATTGAGCGCAGCAGGTGGCGACGTAGCCTTCCGAATCTTAGAAATAAGAGTCGAGCTTGACCCCGACCCCGACCCTGGCCCCGCCATGGGAACCTGTTTGGGCGTCCGATTCCCTGCTATTGGTGGCTTCTCCACTTCAGGCCTCGCCGCAAAACTAGAGGTATATCTCGGCTTCTTCGTCTCCACCTCCTCTATCCGTTCTTTATCGCTATTCTCCATTGTAGTATCTTGGTATAGTCGCTGGGCTTCGTTAGATACGCCTGACGTCGAGAGTGGGTCCGTTGCTGTATCGTCCGGTCGAAAGTGGAGTCGAGCTAAATGTGGTCCGTGTCGGTATATATGTTGTTGCAAATCCACTTCAGGAAACTAGTTACGTCAGTGATATGTGAATTCGTGCTGGAAACGATGACAGCTGCAATGAATTTGATCGAGTCAATATTTGATCGAGTCAATTGAGAATCGCCAATTGTTGCCAGATGCTCAAATACTAGGCAATGAATGAAAAAGGTAAAATGTCACTGAAGGAGTAAGTATTCAATTCAAGTAAACCCCGAGAAAAGGCCACAATTCAATCTGCAATCTGCAAGAGGCCAGGTCAATCATGAAGTGTTGTCCCCTAAAAAGAAAGAAACAGTTACGACCTGCCTCCTTTACTATACAATCGCTGTTGCCTTGATCAGCAGTCTCCTGTAGCTGCCGCCGCTGGCCGGCTGACTGCTACTGCCCGCATCCTTCAACCCCCCTGCCGGCCAGTCACCCGCCACCTCAGGGTTTTCAGTATTAGGGTTAGTAAACAAACGCCAAATGTCACACACACACCGCACATGTTGAACAACGCGATCAAAAGTACAAACCAGACCAAATAGAGTATGCAAAATATAATTTCGTCGGCCATGTATGCCAGACCTAAAACAATGGTATACCCAAACGCCAAACAATGCAATGTAATCCCATGATGAACCCACAATTCACGACAGCTCGCCCATAATGCGCTCCTTGCTTGATAAGCCGTAGCGCTGCTTGAGAATCTCCACTAATGGTCCCGTGGGATACTCGCTCCCGCCATCTTTTTTGTGAGCCATGGGCACAGCAAAGGGCAAAAGCCATCCCAGAACACTTGTCCCCATAACCATTTCCCAGTTACGACGCCACCCCAAATCCCAAACATTCTCGCCAGGCTCCATGCGTAACACAGCAAATGTCCGCTCGCCATATATTTCTGTACCTGACGACGGTGGTCCTAGTAGGAAATCAACTGTGGGATCAAGAGGGTAAGTCTTCAACTTGTACATCTCGCTCTGTGACAACCCTTCACGAGAATCCAGTGGTGTATCATTCGGAACCAAAACTGCCAGATAACTCGATGACCGACGCTTGAGAACGTCGATATTAGTGATGTTGGACAGAATATATCTGATGGCTGTCCCTGACATCATCAAACAAAAGACGCCAAAGAAACCCGCGACAGCCGCACTGGCGATACTGACTCCGTCGGTTCTTCCTTCCGTCTTTTGCCCTCGTACCACACAATAAATATTGCAAGCGAAGACCACAATACACAAAGCCGCACAGTGTCCCGTGAACTGCGTGAAGAATTTGAAGGCTATTCTCTGTCAGTACTGCTTGAAACAATAGCAGATGCACGTCACTTTTAAACTTACAAGTCTCTGAGACGACACCGCCCACCCATGGGCAAAAATGGTCCATTTTGAAAACGCAGCGTCCAATTTCACTCGAGTGGCTCGCACGGTCTGGCTTTCTTTGGCGACATGACGAGCACCATCTCGGTAGGCCATCTGCCTCGCACAAGAACACATCCGTAGTATAATACCAAGCTGGCTTATCCTCTTGAAAATCTCCACGCTCAACGTCGGCTCCGGCACGACTTTCCGGTTTCATCTCAACATTTCCGGAAGCCCGAATCTCTGCATCCGAGGCAGGCGCCGCATTAGAAAGTGGTACCAATGACGGATTCGTCCGAATAGTATAGACAGTTCTCCCATAGGCAGCAGCAGTGAGCGTAAGAAATCCAAAAATAAGTGTCAGAAAGACCGCAGCCGCGGCAATCTCCCCTTGTTTCCAAATAAGGTAAACAACTAAATACGTCAGTATACCGAAATTGTTGTTCAAACATTCGGGGGGAAAAACTCACCACAGTCGCGATATACAGTCGCATACAAAGCAAACCCCACAACACCCGCCATAACAATTGGAACAACCCTCACAATCCAGCGATTCCGATCCGCGCAAAACCAAGCCTCGACGCGTCCTTTGCCATTTCGAGTCTGGGACCCCCCACCATCGTTGATACTTGAATTCAATTCCGTCGCCATATCTGCATTCTGAAGTAATTCGTATTTCTGTGAGGGGATGAAATCCATCCGGATGCGTTCTGAACGTGTTTAGTGCGTGTAGCTTTTGCTTTTATAGGCAGTGTCTTTCGAGGCTTAGTGGCGGCGGCAAAAATCGGGAGTTAGCTTGGTTTAATTTGCGGAGAAACAATGAACGCGTTAGTTGAAAATGAACGACTCGAGTTAACTTTAGAACGAATGAATTAGAGAGAAAAAAACAAGAATTGAAGGAAAAAACAACAAGAAAGAAGAACAGAAACTACATTGAAGATCTCATTCCTAATCGCAAGCGAAAAGTGCAAGTCTACATAAACAAAAGTTACCCTCTAGGAAGCAAGGTAGCCGCCCATTGGAACCCGACCACGATCGTCATTGCTTCAGGCAATCTCCCATCCAACCAACTACCATGCCAAAGTTCGGCCCGTGCCCAGTTTTGGTGAACAATAAATAGCGAGTCAGCTTCGGTA
This sequence comes from Huntiella omanensis, assembly GCA_000833645.1. Lineage (NCBI taxonomy): Eukaryota > Fungi > Ascomycota > Sordariomycetes > Microascales > Ceratocystidaceae > Huntiella > Huntiella omanensis. The sequence continues at coordinate 7,679 of JSUI01006488.1, forward strand.
CTTGGCGTGATAACACGAGTACTTGCGTGCGTGCGTTTGGGTATATTTCTAAGCACATTGTGTTAGGCTTTGTCTCTATATGAAATCATCGGGTAGTCGACCAAATCTAGACTAGCAACCGAATGATGCAGGTACAGCATGCACATATACCAAATACGGACTGGTATGTATGTACCTAAGTAGATACATACAACACCAAGAAATGTACTGTACATATGTACGCATTACACCACAAATCATACCCTAGGAGCCTGCAAAACAACAGTCATCCTGTCATCTCTATGACGTCCGTGTCCTCTCATTCTTACATTGTACAAATATTCACATAAATCGCACATGAAATTAAAGCATAGCTCGCTCATCAAGAATAAATTCAAAGCAACTCTGAAAGAAACCATATCCACCACAATTACCAGCACGAAAAAAACAAACATAAAACGCCAACTCCCAAATTAATCCCATGCATCGCCAAAAGAATAAAAGAACAAGACAAATGAAACCCCTACCATCTTTATCTGACAAAATCGCTACCATTCAAAAGGCCTGTGAGCCTACTTGGTCAAAAACGGAGTCGTTGACATACCATCAACCCCTGACTGTCTCCGCACAGTCGTCCGGTTCGGAAGAACGGTTGCGGGACTGTCGACAGGGTAGTGCCCACTACCGATGCTATCACGGTGGCCATTCCCCATAGACTGAGGGGGAGAATAAACTGGCAATTGCGGCATAGCTCCACCCTTGGGTGTCGGAGACTCGACTAGCAGCTCATGCTGTGCCATCGCTTTCTGTACAGAGGGGAAGTTCGGCGGGGCTGGTAATGGCGACTCGCGGGCCAAAGGAGGTGGCCTATAGAGAGCTGACATCACAGAGTTGGTCATGCTTTGCGGGGTGCTACCACCAGAACGGCCGCCGGTGCGATTTTGGGTGGGGGTCAAGACACGACCCGCAGCTGGCGAGTACTGGTGGCCCAGGGGAGGCGGTCGGTCACTGAGAGGGGCTGGTCTATCGGCAAGTGGCGCCGGACGGTCGGCCAATGGGGGAGGGCGATCTCCCAAGGGTGGGGGGCGGCTTCCAAGCGGCGGGGGACGGGTTGCCAAAGGCGCCGGTCTGTCAGCCAATGGGGGAGGTCTTTCGTTAAACATCTGAGGCTGAACGGGCATTGGAGGGGGCCGTTGGGTAATAGGGGCTGGTCTTTCAGCTCTAGGAGCACGATCAGTTCTGGTCTCCCGAGGATTTTCACTGACAAACTGCGATGGACCTGGGTTAATCTTAGCTTGCCAGATATCACGGTTATAAGAGGTTGGTCTGTTGTCCATCCGACTAAACGTATCCGACCCACAAGTCGGCTGAACTCTGAACCAAGTCCGGTTTGGACCCTCCCATCTCACACGAGCATCCTTGGTTGGCCCGGAACGGTAGGCTGACGCTGGGCCAGGACCACCAATGACATGAGTAGGCCGCTTCTTGGGGACACGAGAAGTAGCGGCTTCGGCGGCCCGCTTAGCAGCTTCCTCACTAGCCTTGGCCTCAGCCGCCAGCGCCTTGGGGTTACGGGCCACTACCTTCCACTTCTTGTTGACAGCCAACTCTCCATTGGGAAGACGTTTGACACGTGACTTTTGGGGAGCACGCTTGCGAAGGGTGGCGGCAGCGGTGAGACCCATGTCTTTACTCTTTTCCTTGGCTTCGGGCTTCTTGGCGGCCTTTCCAGAGGGCCGGCCGCGACGACGGGGCTCGGAGGATGCGTTTTCAGCTTCGGAGCCTTTATCCTCGTCGGCATTGTGGGGTTCATCGTCATCGTCGTGAATGACCAGAGAACCAGTTTGGTCCATATCGTCATCTTCCCGCTCATCTGACTTGGAAGTATCGTGAGAAGTGGTTCCAGTAACAGACCGGCCGGAATGTTCATCATGGTGGCCCTCAATGGCCTCGGCAATCTCATCAAGGTCTTCAATCTCGACATCGCTAAGGGAAGAGATGGAATCGCTGTCGGGAATTTCATAAACGGAAACAGGCTGTTCCACCTTACTTGAAGATGAGATGGCCTCGGGAATTGACATAGGGACGGCATTGGAGCTAGCCTGGACCTCAATGTTGTCGTCATCCTCAACTAGCAGAGTTGGCGTATCATCAAGGTCTACCTCGGGTGTCTGGGTTTCAGCTGATGTCAGCCGTGAGCTAGTCCGACGAGTAGACCGCGTCCGCTTGACCGGAGGGAGCTCCACTAGCTCAGTCTTCTCGTCACCCGCGTTGCTGGCGTCAACACGTCTGCTTGACCGCCGAGTGGGTTCCACAGGCAACTTAGTGCGCTTGGTATAAGGCCTGCGCACCCGTTCCTCGGCCTCAGCCTCCTCAAGTGCTCTCTTGCGCTTGGCTGCAGCCATAGCCGCTGTAGGCCGACCCACTGGGTTCTTTCCTGAAGCCACAGGCTTAGCGGCGGCACGGTTGTTCGCCCTTCTCATTTCTTGAACCTTCGTCTTCACGGCCGCAGCCTTTTTAGCTGCCGTGGCCAACACAAGGGCCTGGGTCTTGCTCACGCTCTTGTTCTTAGCACGCTGAGCAGCAACCTTTTCCTTTCTCGCCGCCTCGGCAGCAGCAGCCTTGACCTGGGCCTTTTGCAGTCTCATAGCCTCTTTGACTTCCTTCACTTGCGGAGCTTCCTTCGACGTTAACCAACCACGACAGTTTTCTGAACCGCAAAGACACTTCTGCATATTCTTCGAGGAGAACGGATCAAACTTGTAGTCGTAAGTGAGCTCGTCGCCCGTCATAATGGGTTCGTCTCCGGCAAAAAGCGCCATACGAGGTTGGCCGTGAACAACCCACTTGACCATGCGACAGTTGGGCTTACACGAATGATTGACGAAACGCGCGATACTACCCGTTGTAGCATCCAAAATCATGTTCTGGTCAAACGACATGAGGTAGAAGCATTCGTTGTGTTTGTACACCTCCTGCATTCTCCGCTGACATTCTTCTTCTGTAATGATCTCGCCCGTGTACTCCACGATGATTTGGTTGGCTTGGAAGCAACGATTGGCCCGAACACCGTAGCCACGGCTTTCTGTCTTGATAACTTCCACACCCATAGAGTATTTGTTTCCTTGAGCCTTCCGCTTAGCGAGCGATTCAAATGCTCGGTTGGTGCAGTGTTCGGGCCCGATGTTGCAGTTTTCTTCGTCGCATTCGTACAACATTATGCGGTTTTGGCAAGATTCTCCGCAGCCGTCTTCGGGGTTGCAGACACACTTTGACTGCCATTCTTCGTCGTGGGTATTGCGCCAGTAGTCGCGAGAGTCTCCAATGAACCGATCTAAGTGAAACGTTAGTGCAAGCTATTAGGCCAAGTGGAACAAAAAAGGACTTACTCTTCGTCATTTTGCGCCAATCTCCTGGCTTCGATTGGCCGGGTGGCAGAGGGTTGAACACGTCATATGGGAGCTTGAAATCTCTAGGCTTCAGGAGCATCCGCAGACCAGCAAATATAGGGGCGGGGAGAACTTTGTTGTCTTTGGCTGAGCTCTTAGGTTGGAGATTAGGAGACTGGGCAAGCAGTTTTTTCTCCTCGGCACTAAGCGACTTCAGAATCTCGGAAGCCTTGAAAGTTTGACCGGCATAAAAGCCGTGTTCCATGTATTTCTTGACTGGCCGCTTCTTAGGAACTTCTGGAAGGTCCGACTCAATGGACGTTTCTTTATCCTTATCCTTATCCGAAGACGTAGAATCTGCCTTTTTGCCACCCTTAGTGCTGACAATGGTGGGGGTTGACCGAGCCGAATCAGAGTTGGCGGTAGAGCTAGCCGCAGCGCCCCGGCTTCCACGAGTGCTACTCCGAGAAGGAACCATCATGAGCTTGCCATTGCTCCAAACAGTATGCAATACAGGTTTGTTATCAATATGAGCAAACTCATCAGTGTCCCGCAATCTGCGCAACTCGCGTTTCATGGCACGGCCCGAAGGTTCAGGCACCTCGACGTTTGCTGCTGGGTTGACGGGCAATGGCCCGGAAATGAGGGCTCGTTTGTTAGCTGCCATGAAGGCAGGCTCACTACGACGGCGCTTGGCATTTGCTGAAGTAGAAGAAGCAGCCGGGGCAATGGAGCTACTACGGCTGCTAGATTCGTGAGCAATCGACTTTCTGCCCGCTGGCCCGGTGCTGGATAATCGAGTAGAGCTAGTTTTGCGTACGATTTTGTTGTTGGTGGCAAGTTGTGTAGAGCTTGAGTCTTTGACGTTGTCTTTGTCGTCTTGGCCTTCACCCTCATGATCAGGGTCTTCTACTGGCCGAGTGGCAGCACTCTTACGACGAATTCTCCCACTAACCTTGTCACCCTTGGCAGCACGCTTACCATGAACATCAGTGCCGGATAGTTTGCAGAGATTGTAAACTGCAGCGCCGCGAGAAGCACGTTTTGGCCGCTCAATAGGAGGAGGCAGCTGTTTTCTTGGCCTACTGGACTTGGTAGTGGATGTTGTAATGGAATCAGACATCGATACGTCAATCATGGATACATCTCGCATCTCAGAGTCGCCCTCTTCGAGTTGTTGGGCGATTTCAGAGGGTTCGTCGTCTATGGCGAAGGATTCGCGTGGTGGGGTTGTGGTAGTGGTCGTGGTATCCATCGGCTCCGAGGTGTCGCGTGATTGGTCGTTTGAAGAGTCGGCAGCAGATTTTGAATTCTGGTTTGAGGGTGATTGCTGGTAGTGTTGGTTGTCAGCGTCGTGCATAGGTTCGTCAACAACGCTAGTGGGTGGTGATTCTATGACGGAAGAAGCATATTTGGAGGAAATGGGAGTTGCATCGGGAGAAGATACGTCTGGTGTTGATGAAATCGGGGGATTTACCGTGGCAGAGGCAAAAGGCCTGTTGATACTTGTGAAGCCCCCAGTGGACTTCCCAATGAGGCGACGGACATGCTCCATGACAGGCACGCGTCGAGTTCCGTCTATTATCGATCACGAGTGGGATGCCGCTACAACTCTGTGGAAAAAGATAAACTGAAAAAAAATGTCGAGTCGTAGTGGATATAGCTGTCACGATGGACGAGCAAATAAACACAAGACTGGGGCGCAAAGTTTGGCGTGTGTTGTGTGTTGTGTGTGCGTGTGTGTTCGTGGATTGCCAACAGCAAAAAGCGCGGAATGTCTCGACCGATTACTCCCTGGTCAGTGAGGAATGGGAAAAGAAAAGCGACGATGGGGTCAATTCTGGGATGCGATTGGCACTTGTGCGCAACAATAGGAACCGCGCAAAACGGCGAGTTAATAAGACGGAAATGTCTGCAGATGATGAAAAGTATTAAAACGAAGCCAAAGGAAGATAACCCGAAATGTGGAAAATGGAAAAATAAAAGTCGGCGTTCAATCTAGGCGCGGGCACAAGTCAGAAGTTAAGGATGCGCTGCCAGGAAGAAAACGATTGATTTTCGTCGCGCATGCGGCAAAGAGGAAAGAAAAGAAAGAGAAATCTGAAAAGAATCACTAGTGCATTTGGGCTAGTAATTCCATAAAGAGAGCATGTCCCAAAAAGGTGAGAGGTAGTTGCCAGACAGGGGGGGGTGCAGTTGACGAATGCTCTAGCTAGAAGAACCGCGCTCAAGCCCGTCTTATTCTAGGTCAGTCCTAAGAATTGCAGACAGTGCTATGTAGCACTGGGAGTTGGTGGTCGCCCAAGGTCGATTCAGTAGGCAGCGGCGGCGGGACCTTGTCGGAATTTACTGATGCGGAAGTGAAACAACAGCTATGTAGAGAAGTCCAGAAAGTTCGGCGATGAGATGTGTATCACGGGCCGGATGATATAAACCAGGCGAGATGGGCGGTGAACAAACAATGAGTGCTAGCGGAAGCCGAGACGATGATTAGTTGTTAAGGACAAACGACTTTTGTGGGTGCTTGCAGGGTGAATGAACGCCGGGTGAGGCAAAACGGCTCTGTACAGAGAATCGGAAGACAAGGCTGTCGGTGTTGATGGCGGGTTTTGAGGCTATGTGACGAGAAAGTAGGTTCCTTGAGTGAATAGGTCGTCAACAGTTGACAACCGTGAATGAGAAAATGAGTAGTTTGATCGTGCAAGATAGACAAGAATATCGATGGTACAGGCAACTAAACAAAAGAAGTCGATCTGTCGGGTGATGAAAGAATGCAAACGAATAACTGGGTGGCGGATTTTCCCAAAAGTAGAATATAAATCACGAGTTCTCAGTAATCCATCCATAGAAGGCTGTAGAAAGAAACTGGGAAATTTAACGTGATTTTTGCTGTAGAAAACCGCTGTCGATTGCTCACTTGAGGATTGACTGGCTGTCTGTGGGCATTAACATTATGCACATGAACACGGACACAACAACTGTCTTTGACTGGAGTGCAACCAGATTTACAGTTGGTTATGACTGACTTCTTTGGTTGGGCACAGTATGGGGTGTCGGTCAGGCATAGGTCTCGATAACCACATGTCTATAGGAAGAGACGGACCTTATATAAGGAGTGGCCCTGAGTAACTGTTTCCAATAAACTATACACTCAGTCTACGACATTGTTGGCCTCACCTGCAGATCACTAGTTGATGTGTTACTGTAGTACCACAGAATCATTTAGCCTCCGGTGAATAACCACGAGTTTTGTGGCGAGGCATATGTATATAGTCTGAGGAGCCATTGTGAAGGTGACCGTACCATCTTCTTGGGGATCGTAAAGGGACAGGTAAGGTCATTTTAGACAGCCCAGTCACCACGGCCTTTCTTCTTTTGTCCTTGCAATGAAAGTTGTGTTCCATCTACCCATATATCGTGGTAGATTTCAACATCGCGAGTGAGGCCTTGGCCAAACGTCCTACAGACACTCCCATAGCCATGAGGTAAGATGTGGTATCAACACTTGTAGATATCACCATGAGCACTTACTCACTTCAAATGTTACTAAATCTCAGTACATTTAACGCTGACCCTTGGTATTATTCCAATAAACATCTGTGACATCTCACATCTGTATACTTCACGATATCTCTCATTCACACGGTCCAAGGTGACACTTGCCACTGATCCTATCCATGGCATTAGATCGTGTATCTTCGTCACAAAATTATCACGGGTACTAAGCCAATAGCATTGATGTCTTGACTAATGCTCCCGATATGAAGTCGTCACCGATAATCAACCATCAGACTCCGACAAACACCACAACTTCATAATGAGCATAAGCCCAATGCTCAAACGGCGCTTATCATATTCACTTACCAAACAATCGAAACACAAATATAGCATGTGTAATATTCGTAGTCTCTATCCAATTCAACGTAGTCATTTACAATTCAAAACTATCTCAAGAGTCTACTCCACACCTCATTCATCGATCCCAATCAATCCCAAAACGTGGCGCCACTGTAACCCAACACAAACCCTTTTCTTTTCTCCCTCCTGTCGTTTCTAGTCCCATCACCAATCAACGTCGCACCGCCCCTTCCAGAATAAGCCCAATCAAGCAGCATATTCACTCGCAGTGTCCCGCCCCTAACACTAGTTTTTCACGCTCAACGGCGAAAAGGCGACGATTACGCATTAACCCTTGCAATGGACAATTGTTTCACAAGGGTATGCATTGAAGAAGACGTGAGATATCATCAAAGACCAAAGTAATTGATGAAACTACAGAGATCACCTTGCAAGCATACTCACTGGGACTAAAACACAATGAGATGCCTCGTAGCCTTCTCAACCCCAGGCTGATTTTCACTGCTCCGACCTTGAATATCCCTCCACCATCATGGACCAGTCATATGACCCGGAACTCGATACTCCCCGCTAAACTGTTACTCACATGCACTTCTAAACTACTAGCCTCGCTGTGATTCCTCTTCCAATGCTCATGTTTGCCTAAATCAATATCATTTGCCACCACCTATGTATGTATATACACATGTTTTTGCCGTTCTGAGAATACCATTTTTCTTCCCTCGGGTGGTATACAGTTTGCTACACAGTATATACACAGTCTAGACCACCACAAATTCAAGGTAAAGTCCGGATCGTCAGCCCGAGGCCTCACTATCCGACAAAGACTCTCCTCAAAAAGATGACTTGCCCCTTTCTTGCACATTGTTTTCCCTAGCCTGCACCTCTTGGGCCTCTTCGACCCTGATGTATATCTGGATTTATATGCACACTCTCACACGCAAATACCCATGTACCGCGACAAGGGTCATTCACCCAAGTTTAGTAAACACACACTCAATAACTCTATACAAAACAAAACTGAGGCAACAAATATACTCGACTAAAATCCTGTGCAAAAAGACAAATGGGTATTAACAGTACTCTATCTAACAATAAAAGAAATGAACAAAAGAAAAGACAAAATTGTTGCATAAACCTTCGCAACTTGACCACCTCTTCCAATCCTTATCGCTCTGAAATTAGAACGACATACAGCAGCAGGTACTCTACGCCGGCTGAGTAGGGTTGGTGTCAGCAGACTCGGTGACACTCTCTGTCGGAGCCGCCGGCGCAGCAGGCTCAGGCGCGACAGCTGGAGCGGCCATCTTGACGGTGATACCCTCCTTGACAGACTTGCCCGAACCACCGTATTCCGAGGGAAGATCGAATCCCTTCAACTCAGTAGCCAGGCTGCTACCAGACGACATGGGATGGAACTTGCGGACAGTGGCAGGAGAAACAAAACGCTTCACGATAGAGAAGACGAAACCCTATTTATGTGTTAGCAATTAGACATGTTTATAAAAGACAGCCAAATCAACTTACCATGATGGTCGGCACATTGACAAAGTACTTGTGCGACAGCAACTCGGGGTATGCCGTCGACAGCACCTTGATGGTCTCCGCAGTGGCAGCCTTAGTATCGCTGTCCATGCGGAGGAAAGACACGCCCTTGTAGTCGTGCACTTGAATCATCTGATAAGGGTCCTCCTGGCCATCCTTGAGGATCTCGGTGGCCTCGTCAATCTTGAGTTGGCGGACCGAGAGCTCCATGAAGGCAGAGCGCCACTTGATGAATCTATAACACCGTTAGCAATTATCACCTAACACAAAAAAGAGGGGCATTAAACTTACTCAGCTACGTTGCCGAAGGTCGCCTTCTTGTCCTTGACAGCACCGTAGATGTTCCACGCAATGACATTCTGCTTGTCATTGGCGGCGTGGATCGTGACGAAGCCAAGATCCTTAAACTTGGCCTCGAATTCGGTCGACTCCAACTGGTGGATGGGGTTGACATCGGCGCGCCACTTCAACGCCTCGGTCAATTGGTTCTGGGCAGTCTCAACGTTTCCGTCGTTGGCCTTCAGGAACTTCTGGAGGACAATGGTGGCAGGGACGGAAGGAATCTTCAAGTCAATGCCCCACATCTCGGCGTAGTTAGCCGCCTCAATGATCTTGGGCAAAGCAGCTGTCAGCTTGTCCAGGGCAGAAGGCTCAGGGGCGGCAGGGGCCTCAGGCTCGGAAGCGACGGGCGCGACAGTGGCCTCCTGAGTAGACTCCTTGGGTGCCTCTGTAGCCGCGGGCGCGACGGCAGGGGCGGCAACAACCTCGGGGGCAGCATCAGCGCCGGTGGCCTCGGGAGTAGTCTCCTCCTTGACGGGAGCAGAAGCCTCGACAACGGCGGGAACTTCGGCCTCAGCGGGGGCAGCGGGGGCAGCGGTAGCCTCAGCAGCGGGGGCGGTCGCAGGAGTGACCTCAGGAGCGGCGACAGCGGCGGTCTCGGCAGCAGGCTGGGCCTTAGCAGCCTCCTCTTCGGCGACCTCCTGGGCAGGGGCGGCAACGGCGGCGGGGGTTTCGGCCACAACGGGAGCAGCAACGGGAGCAGCAACCTGCTCAAGCTTCTGAACCTCAGACATCTTGGTGGATTGTATGAAGCTTGGGGGGGCAAGACAAAAGAATGTTAATCACGAAGAGATGTGACAAACTGTGGGTGGCGAGTTAGCGTGGGTTCGAGTGAAGACAACAATCAACGTTCGTTAAATGGAAGCCAGTATTGTCTTTGGACGATTCGAAGAGTTATGAAATGAATGTTGATGGAATCCCGGACTGGCGAAAAAAAAACGTGAAGAGCAAAAAAGCAGATGAAGGACGAAGAGAAAACAAGAAACAGGATTTCTGGGGAATGGTAGGTTTAAAACTTCATGCTGGGTTCCCATCGGGTGGCAGCCGCGACGGGAAAACTTTGCTTTCTTTCCGTTTAGGAAGATGTAATGCGGAAGTTGCGCCTAAAGCCGTATGTAGACCCGTATGTGGTTTCCTCTGCCCCGTGAGTACCAATGGCCTCACTTCAAACTGCAGGTATGGTGTGTAATGCTATGGTTGGCTTGTTCAATCATCACTCCAACCACGCGGGCACAGCGCCAATGGCAGACTGTTTGTCGGTTGACAACAGAATATGCCGCGTGATTTTCATTGCAGTGTTACGAAGCGATAATTCATGATGATATGGTGCGCAGAACTACTACGCTGGAAAAGGGCGTGTTGTGGTTGACATTCGAGTACGTATTCATAGAGCGACTTACGAAAAAATTGAAAGTTAACGAGCGTGGAAAATGTAGACGATTCAGTGAGGTCGACAAGTCAAAAATGAAGTCGGATGACGATTCTTTTTAACGACAGAAGAAAAGAAAATTCCAGAGTCCCCAGGCTGATCGTCCGATATTTACACCCAGCACTGACAGTGGTAACCCTTGACGAGAAATTAATACTACCGCCCCGTTCGCCTCTATCTCCACCGGCCACGACCCGTATCCCAGTACCGACCGAGCACCGACCCATCACGACCTCCTTTGCGAATTAAGCTGCTATTCAGCGCCCCCTCTTATATTTTGTCGATCATTTGGTGATTTAGGTGTGTCCTAATTCCAGGTGTTAAGTGGGATGTCTTGTCGTTGCATATAGACTACAATGAGGCCGAAAAACAAAGTCAAGCGTGACAGCCAGACAAGCTTCTAATGAGACTAGCGCATCCAGCCCCCGTAGCTAGCCCAGATAGAGAACTTCCGGGATAGAAGGGCACCCACATCAGTCTCCGTACCAGCTCCGAATCGAAATTAGGGACTATTAAACGACTACCTGTCTGTTCTATTTTGGTTTACGCTGTGATGTCAAAGACACATGTCCCAGGGTATTTCGCGTGTCTCGCCAACCCTATCAATGACAAGCTGCAAGTTTGGTCTTTGATGTCGGTACAATATGTCAGCACCCGCCACCGTATGTAAGTTCTCATTAAATGTATGTATGTGCACATATGTACAGCAATCGGACCAGTTTGACGGCACGTACTGTACATATGTACAAAGTATGAGCCTAAACACTAACAGTTATATATGAAAGCCAATAGCCCCTAAACAGGGGACTAGGTTTTGACAAGGTTATTAGTCTCTATTGGGTCAGTTCAGCGGTCTTCTGCCAGAAGCTCCCAGGGCATTTTTTCCTATTTAGGTGCTTTTGATTTCAAGCCAATCACTCACGGGCTCAGAGGCGTCCATAGATGTTACCCTCCGGCGTCTAGCTTTCCACCATCATTTCCGAGACATTCACGACCCGACACACATGAATATTGGTCTGTATGTGGATACATGCAATGTGCCCCTCCACAGTCCGGATGTTCCCGCCACCAGCTCAACATATCCAAAACACACGCAACAGCCAAACAAGCTTCAAGTCCACAAATTGTTCAATTCGTCCAATCAGACCTCTTCTCTTGTCTGCATGTCGTGACAGTCTGCAGGCCAGATCTTCATTGTTACTCAAAACGCGCTCTACTGTCCCATTTCTGCAGTTCTCCTGTTCCTCCTGATCCTTCCACTAATGCCCCAGAACTAGATCCCTGTAAAAGTGATCCACTACCGTAATCAATCTTCGTGCCGCGTCTATTTCGCAACCTTTTAACAGGGTTAAAACGCATGCCCTGGTCACGCGTATACGCGTTGCCTGAGATGGGTTTAATTGATCCGTAACCCTTACAAACATGCGACATCATGGGATTAAGAAAACAACATTTTGATACGACTGTAATAAAGGTAAAAATCCACATATTAGTGAGCAGGGTCAATTTAGACCTGACTCATGGCTTTAGTTATGAGCGTTTTGATGACTTGGAGTTCTTCGTCGGCTGCCATATCCAGGTCCATGTCGTCCAAGTGGCCTTCCACCAGCCGAGTCGGAAAATAAGTCCAAAAATTGCCCCAGTACCATGCATCGTCTCCCTCATCACCGCCTTCAATAATAGAATCCAATCCACCTTCTGTATTTCCGGTCCGTCGACTGCTTCGTCCACCTGTAGTCACGCTGGCTTTCCGGATTTGCGCTACGTACCAATCCACAATCCACTCCGGGACGTCTCTTCTCGGGACAACTCCGTATTGATGTCTCCAGCCTTCTGCGCGCCCCAGGATTCCATAAGCGCTTCTTTGTTCGTCGTCTAACCCCACTAAATCGGCGAGATTGCCACGCATAAACGGTGTGAAACCCGGACAATTTAGTACGGTAGAAACTAGGCGATGGAACAAGTTTGGGGTGATACGAGTAGGATGGCGGTTATCGCGGAGTAAGGCCTGTAGAAAATCGAGCAGCTGAAAACTCAACTTGAAAATGTTTTGGCGCTCTGCAACGGTGATGAAGCTGGCGTGTTTCCACGGGTACTTTCGGAGAGTACTGATGAGATATTCAAAAGCACGTTCGGGACAACCGCGAGAGAATGGGGACTATCGGACCGAAATACAAAGTCAGTAATGTAGACTCTTTTATGAAACGTAGACTGTCGTGCATACCTTTTGGGGATACTCAACGTGCCGAATAGCCATGGTAACCTCCTCTTCACTAATAAGTCCCCTAAAGCATCTTCTTGCTCTACCCATCTTCTTCCCCGAAGCTATAGGACTCATGACGGGTTGATTTCCGACCCAGTCGACCCCACCGACAGTCGGAAACATCCTCCGCATAAGTTCAGCTTGCGATGACTCACTGACTACAATAGCCCGGTCGCCGATCTTGTTGGGTCGGTTGAGCCGTTGGCCTTCTTCGTAGCGCTCACATATGGCTGCAAGATCACGGGTGCTTTCGAGTTCGACAAAGACTTCCATTGTTTTGCCAGTTGAGCGACACATCATGATGTGGATGGGCTCAAGGACGTCCGGTAGGCGATGGTGACGGCCTAAGAAGGCTGCGATTTCGTTTCGAGAGACGTTGAAGGGGATCTAGGAGAGAAGCACTCGTTAGTCTATATGGACTTGTCTCAGACGGGCGTCGTATCTTCACGTACATTTGTCAGCTTGACAACATGATACATTCCAGAATCCTGCGTAGCATCGGAGATACGGGTAAACGGAAAGAAAGGGGGACTTAGAGCCATCTCTACAGTCAACTGGTTGCCATCGAGAAGCTTTTTGAACGTATCTGAGATACATGCCACCGGAGCAAATGGTGCGGCTTCAACTGAAAGTGGAGCATTAGGCTGTGAAGTTCCAGGCGGATCGAGGACTTTGTAACGCGGGTATTCGGATTCCGGGGTTTCGGTTGGCATCTCCGTAGGCTGTGATGTAATGTCGTAGTTGACATAGGCGTCCGAGCTGTCGACATGAAAGCTATCTTCTCCTATTGCGGATACCCACAATTGGCAGTTGCCTTCATTGTTGGTATTCTGATCAGTAGCTGGGAATTGAGCGACACATGGCTGTACGCCTCGGGGTTCTCGCTGAGGTACTAAAGCTGGTACCGTACAGTGGGTGTAATCGTCCGGAGTGAATGAGTTGACCGAACTAGTATCCCAATGTGAATCCACTNGAATCCACTGCATATTGATTTGATGTTGTAGTATCGGTGAGCTTTGCACGCGATTCAGTTAAATTTAACGGGTCTGTAGACCAGCTGGATTGCGTCCAGGTTTCCATGACAAGATCGATTTTGAAGGTATGATAGAACAAAAGATGAACGTCAGAAGACGAGAAGTATTGGCCATGGAGTCTGCGTAGTCTTAAAAGCCGTGTAGACTTTTGTCGAATTCATAATAGTCGCAGTCCCCACTTTACTACTGTCGGTTTGCCGATACAAGAAGCAAACCCTTCAAGGCAAGCATCTTGACCGTCAAGTTTGACTGTACGGATAGATTCNTCGGCGTGAAAGCTATCTTCTCCTATTGCGGACACCCACAATTGGCAGTTACCTTCATTGTTGGTATTCTGATCAGTAGCCGGGAATTGAGCGACACATGGCTGTACACCTCGGGGTTCTCGCTGAGGTACTAAAGCTGGTACCGTACAGTGGGTGTAATCGTCCGGAGTGAATGAGTTGACCGAACTAGTATCCCAATGTGAATCCACTGCATATTGATTTGATGTTGTAGTATCCGCGAGCTTTGCACGCGATTCAGTTAAATTTAACGGGTCTTTAGACCAGCCGGATTGCGTCCAGGTTTCCATAACAAGATCGATTTTGAAGATATGATAGAACAAAAGATGAACGTCAGAAGACGAGAGGTATTGGCCACGGAGTCTGCATAGTCTTAAAAGCTGTGTAGACTTTTGTCGAATTCATAATAGTCGCAGTCCCCACTTTACTACTGTCGGTTTGCCGATACAAGAAGCAAACCCTTCAAGGCAAGCATCTTGACCGTCAAGTTTGACTGTACGGATAGATTCAGATTCTAGACAATAGAAACATGTATGGGGTGATGATGGCTATGATCGTGATAAACTATAAAGTATTGATTAGAGGGTGCGCGCTTCAGGCTACTGGCATATTATAACATTTCCAAATCGATGTCACCAACCGAGAGTTATAGATCCGACACGGGAAAAACGGTCGTAGTAGTAGAATTTCGGAATTGACGCCATAAGGCTCAAATAAGACTTGATTTGACTGATGACTAAATCCCTAAAAACGGAAGTGTGACACAAGTGATTGCATAAGACAAAGAGGTTACTACCATAACAGGCAAGTCTTGAAGTCCATCACAGAGCGCCCGATTCTGACGTAAAAGAACAGCCACATAGGCTGACAACAAAACCATCTGCCGTCCTTTATTTCCAGCCATTCGGGACACCACCATGGAATTACCCTACAGCCGTGTTTTGGCAAACTACGGGATCTGAAACTCCAGACCATGTGATGTTTGTGGTAGGCGACACACAAAAAAATATTCTTGTCGAAAGTGTGTAACAATGCTGACGAAGAAATCGACCGGGAATTCAAAGGGTGGACAAAGCATAATTTATAGCTTGGCATGGCTTTGTTTAGACGTGTTGCTTTGTAGCCACCTCACGTGGCTGGAGGTGGGGGCCGAGAGACGACAGTTTGACATGTAGAGTGTTCTGACTCTAATGTGAACAGACATGATAGCTGACTGGGATGAATTCATTGTTACCGTGAAAGTAACTTGAAGGTTTTATAAAGACTGGTATCGAACTGTGACTTCAGTTTTGAGTCTCCATGTGGCCTGAAGTGTTATGTGGTAAGTCATCATTACTATTTGCCGATGTGTTGTCATGACACAGTCAAGTATAGTATTTCAAGCTTCACATTTCTTACGCAGGTCACTCTATTACCTTATATTGTTGACATGTCGTTGATGACATCGATCTACGTCTACTCCCGTCAGGGTTATATCCCAAGACACTCGCACGGACCTTAGTCTCGGTGAAGAGCCCTGGTCAACCATCACAGCCCGGTGTAACTGGGACCTCATTGTGTAAGTGAAGTGATGTTCTATTGAAGTCACACGAAGCTTGGGATTCATGGGAAGAGAGACATAAAAAAACAAGAACAATGTTGAACGCTAATATTAACTTTGGGAAAAAGCAAAACCGGAAACAATAGAAAACCAAATCATCAAACAAACTCGCTACATGTGATGCGTGTACCTCACAGGATACCTACAGTAAAGAAATCCCAAAAAGCAAATATATCTGTAAGAACAGAAACCAAAATCCCTTTAAACTCATAAAACCAAGTATTACCATAACGCTATGCTAACGTCTCTCCTGTGGATATCCGTATCCATATCCTCCTGTCATCTCTGACGGACACACACTTGGGTATCCAGTAGCCCAGTCCTGTCGGGCACTCTCTGTATGTACGTAATTTTGGTAACCATACCGCGCAGAATCGTCAGAAACAGGATAACTATACCCACCAGCCATTTCCATACCATTTACAGCATAGCCTTCTCCGGCTACAGTGTATGTTGGATGTTGCATCACTGGTGTGTTGATGGTCGGTACAGCCTGTGTCTCAATCGTGCGTGGCATTTCGTTGTCCCCGCCTCTTCTGCGATCTAGAATGTCGTGGTTGTATTCTTCAATCACATATTCGGCTAACAAGTCGGCTTCTTCTCGTAAAGCAGCCATACTGCGTTGGACGGTTCGAATGGAGCATGTACATCCCGTGAGACTTATTAAATGCTCTGCAGTGGCCGTTGGTTGTAATATCAAAGCTAGTCTAAGCTTGGTAGCCGTTTCTTCGGTAATGGCTGCAGGTCGTCCGGGCTTGACGGTTCCCCGCTTCTTTTGACTGCTTCCTGTTGTGGCGAATGGAGCTCCGATGTGCTGGAGATCAGATGAGATTGAAGCGGTGGTTGTCAACTCCATGTCGAGATGTCTCTTGCTGGCACCTTTGGCACAGCCAGTAGCAACAAGATGCCAGATGCGACCTCTCTCCTCTTCAGTAAGATTGGGAAGGGTAAGACGAGCATACTTGAGATGACCATTCTCTTTGCGAGAACGACGCTCGGTAGGTTTTCCAGAAGTTGATGGTGCCATTGTAAAGAGAGCAAGAAGACGAGGGATATGAAGAGGAGTGGAGTAGTCTTGTAGTTTTGATTTGTCGTTGATAAAGGGACAAAGTTGAAGTCGATAGACAAGTCAAGTTAAGGGTAAGGTGTGGACTAGAACAGGGTTCCGGGGAGTTTATGTTGATACGGGGGGTTTAAGTAGAATGAGGAGCAAGAACTGGCAGGTTGACTAGCGAATAAGCTAAGGCCGCTAGGATCTTTGTTGTTATTGTTATGGTGTTCGTTCTTATTGTGGCGATTTGTGGCGACGGCTTTGTTCAGTAAATTGTGAGACGAAATAGAAAAGGAAAACCGAACTAGCTGAAGCGAGAGACTAATCCTAAGCGGGCGAGTAACAATGGAGAACAGGCCAAAGTCAAAGAAGGCTTGAGTAGACAGGATTGGAGGAATGAAATGCATGGACAAGGCATGTGGGCTGACGAGTTATATATACATGTGTCTGTATGTATGTACATATGTACATATACTTTTACATATAAATATGTCAACTTAGGTGAGGGATGTAGAAGAGGGGGCCAAGTTATTGTGATATTGGCCACCGAAGAAACTGTAGGCAGATTGCGGACGGAGCTGAGAGCAGGGCGGTACTCGGGATGGAGGGGGCAACGGTCCGATGAGCACGAGGGATAATGATAAAGAGCTTGTTATTGTCTGTCTGACACCCAAAAAGTAACCTCGTAGTTGGTAATTGTTAGTGAGAACCATTGGGGCAATGTACCGAGAGTGAGGGCTAAAGCTTGACAGGTAATCCACAAAGTCTTTGTTCGACACAGCTGGGACACATAGATGGGTCCGCCACGATCCTGTCACAGGAATCGAGGATCATGACGCCGCCGCCAGCTAACATAGGCTTCCCGTCCGACGACAGACTACACGCCACTTAAGTGCACGCCCCTCCCGTAATAGTATATACGGCTTTCCAGGGAAGGAAAAGATCCCATGGCAAAGAAGACAAGTCAACTTCCTGAATAGGTGATGGTGATCCCTAAACGGTGTCTCTGGAGCTATCAATACTATAGCTTTTGATTCGACATCAAGCGCGCTCGGAGGACCAGGGAGAACAAAGCACACATACAAAGTTGGATGTTGACATTGGAGCTGATTCAGGGATTTTGTGTGTCAGCGCAGAAGGACATATGGGCTTCTGTAAGTATATGCGCGTTTATGAGTGTGTGAGTGTGAGTGCGTGTGCGTGTGTGTGTGTGTGGTGCACAAGATAGCGGCGACCAGCGAGATCGAGTAATGAGAAATAGGCTTGTGACAGAACTGGCGTGGGGGCGAGGTAGCTGGATTGCTGGATGTGAACATGGATACTACTATTCAAGTAGAGAGGTGTGTCTAAGCCAAAATCCGGACGGCTAGGGAGTGGCCGAGAAATCCCATGAGGAGAAGGGGGTGTGAAGGATCTACGTCTCTGTAGACATTTGTGCCAAACTAAGGCAGTTGGATGCAAGAAAAGACGGGTGGAAGGATGGTTGGTATGCCAGATTATGCACAAGAAACAAGCGAACGAGCAAGTACGGACAGTTAGCACATTATAGGATGGACAGGTCGAGACAGGTCGAGACAGGTAGAGACAGGCGGTTCCATCTGTCAGGACGGAAGCAAGGAACCATTCAAACGAATTGGGTAACAAAAAGAGTAAGTGTGTAAGCTCCGGCTATGTCCGCTCTCAGGTACTAATCAAGTGGTATTTTTTTTTTTCACGGGAGCACATTGATTGTTTAGAGACACACCCACACCACCTAGACTGAACATGGTATTGTCCAAAGGCAACGACGAAGACAGTTTATACGAGGCATAGTCGGCTTTACAGGACAGAAACCCACGGAAAAGAACCACCACTCACACCATGTTCCGCCTTACCCGCTCGTCGTACTTGTGTATGGCTGTTTGGTTGGTTACTTGACCCGTAAGATTCATCCAGATGCTTCTGCAGCTGACGTAGCAGGAGAAAAAAAGAGCAAGACCGGAAAATTAAGAAAAAAGTTAGGTGTAGCCAAGCTGGAAGCCAGGCTGGAAGACTCGAGGACGCATGTGTGGGTAAAAAGGCCTGTGGGGAGTTTGGCCTTTTGCCACGGGGTTTATTGTATATTGGCTCCGAAGGCTAACCAGCTTTCTCTTGGCCTTTGAGTGCTAGGATCACTGCTGAGGTCCTTTTTTAACATGTAATCGGCACACAAAACCCTGGCGGCCGTTAATAGACGTCGTTAATGTATGTCCAAAGACATGGGAGGGAGCACACGGCAAAGAAAATATCCAGGGAACTCGGGAACTCTCAAAGGGGCGTGTCTTTGTGTTTGTGTGTGTGTGTGGGTGTGATGAACCCAAGAAGCTGTTGACACAGCCAGATTTGGGGACAATTCTGGTGGCACAGATCGGGCGGCATGGCTCCCCGGGTTGGTGGGGATGATTTACTGGGATTCATGAGCTAAAAGGGCGGACCAGGCCAGCTGGGCCGAAGAAGTCAGAGATATTCACAGGGCTAGGGCAGAACGGAATGAAGGCTTGAAATATATGGAATAAAACCTTGACATGTGTGGTGTGATGAGTCTAGGGTTGTGTTAGGGTTCGGTGTAAGTGAGCGACGATAGCCGTCATAGTAACATAGATGAGACTATTCGTATGTACATACACATGTGTATACAAGTGTCAAAATATACCTAACACAATAAAAGAATACGGTATATTGCTTTAGAGCTGGAAGTGTATTGGTACTACTATGATTACGAGTTTACTGACGTTTTATTTTGATAGTGGTTGCGGCGGCCAATACGGCGGGTCTAATACGGTGAGAATCGGATCCGATATCCAATTGAATCGGAGTATGTCGTCGGATGAAGAAGTCTTTATGGCAACGGGGGCGTCTGTACCAACCGGCGGGTTACCCGGAAGCCAGGGACTACCAAAGTATGAGGGACCGCCACTTCATTGGCGCCCGTTGACCACGACATGGCAAAGGTATCTAGTAGTAACAAATAAGGCATAAGAACCGTGGAGTTGTTAGAACCATGGAACTGTTGTGTACCAAGGGTCTCTTCTTTATTGGGTCAACAGTATTCTTTCCTTTTTTTTCCTTTTTTTTTTCTTATTCTTTCTGACGATTCCCTCATTCCTTCATGTATGTTGGTACATATACATGTATGTACTCATGTCGCCCGCCATTCCTGACGGCAACAGAATGGGACAATAGGAATATTCATTGTATAGCCGTGGGATGGGCGGAAGATGGAGGGAAGCATCCCTTTGAAGTATTTCAGCTGGACAGGGGCCAGATGGCAAATAGAAAGAATGAACGTGATCTAGTTGATGGTTGGTTGATGGACATGTCCCAGAAAGTGGGGAACGACACCGGTGTTAGCAGGGGTTTTAGGAGCCCGCGAGCTACTGTATAGGGGAATTTGCCTTGGTTTGGCTGACTGACTAGTTCGTTAGTGGGGTGTCTCTGTATGTACATGTGTACAATGTATGTACATATGTACACACATATGCATGCTTGTGAAGGAGGGGCAGGTCGAGGTCAGGCTGTATGAACTGGTTGTCGATCAGTGACCTGTCAACTTCAAATTTTCTACATTTTTTCTTATTAGCCACAGAGACCAGACGGATCGGTGGGCGGGCTTTCGGCGGACGGAATGCAAATCTAAATGGGAGGGTGGATTGTCAGCTTGGTTTGTTTTGTAGATAGATGGTCAATGAAATGATTGGAACGAGGCAAAGAGGCAGATGGAAGCCAGTCATTAAGAAGAATCATTCCCGGACTAACTGACACCACGAATCAATATAGCCGTTGCTATGACGGAGACTCCGTAACTACACACACACACACACACACACTACACAGTGTAATGCAGATCCAGCTTCCCTTGCCGTCTATTTGGTACAGAACGAACGGCCCTCTTTTATGCAGTGTACATACATAGACGATTCCCGCACAAAAAGAATAGACATGCCGCCAAGTTAAGGGAACAAGAAAGGCAAAGGGGGCCGCCACCGGACAGCCGCGTTACCCCAGTTCAAGGACTCAGCCGCAAGAGATGGAATTGTGGCGTTTTGTACATGGTGAACATGGACAACAGAGCGTGGGATAAACTAACTTCAAACGGAATGTGGGATGTGAAATTGACCGACTGAGTGGTCTATCGTCATGTCGAAAGCTTGTTAACATGGTGTTTCCTTGAGCACATATGCACGAAATACCCAACAACCCTATAAAGAACATCACCAACACGTCGTCACGCCTGCTTCATCGTCACACAAAAGCCTACAAATCTACGGTTTTTGTTCCCTCTTTCCTCTCCTTCACGCTTTCAAGAAAGAACCTACTAGGCGTCATCGATCAGCCAAACCAGGTTGTATTTGAGTTTCACCCTTGTCGACTCGGTGCTCGTGGCCCCTTGCTGTGTGATCGGCTCCCGTTGGAAGCGAGGAAGCTAAAGGGGTGGTTCGTTGATTTATAGAAGCTGAGTTTCTTGGACATGGATCGTCAGGAAATGACATGACGAGGACTCGACGACAGAGACCCGGCTATCTGATTTTTGGTTGGATCAACAAGTTATTTGGGGATATTAGTTCCTGGATTGGTCCGGTTATCGTGCGCGCGTGCTACATGTGTACTTTTGTGGCTATTTTGTCTGTTTTGGGCTGCGTTAATCTCTGACATTTCTTCAACCAATCTATCAGTGGTTTTTGGATTCTCTTCATTCTTTGCTATTGGCCTCCTTTCTTTAATTCTTCAGATATACACGTATTATAACGTATGTACATTCATATACTCCTACGACTCAGCTGAAATCAGCTTTTCACACGCCCCTCTTGGCCTGGGCAAAACTTTATCACCCTCATTCCTATCTTATCCCTCCGCCTCCTTCGGTGTATTCTCATGTTCCCCCAAAATCCTGAATATTGAGCTACAACCTCAACTTTTCAAAACCCTCGTCGTCACCGCTTCAGCTCAAGTAGTAAAGTACTTTGTTCTTTTGGGATTCTTTGGCTGCCTGTATAACCTTGCCGATCGTCGTGCGCATGCAGGAGAGATTCACACCACAGAGATGCAAATGTGACATGATCGGATAGGGTTATCTCATCCAACAGGGTTTCTTTGATATTGGATGAGATATGTACAACTACGTGGGATGAAGAAGGGACGAGAGACCAGACGAGACAACGAGTAACATATTTCGAGAAAAATATAATCGATGTGGCAGGTAATCCGCGGTTTTTTCTCTTTCTCACCAGATATGTAGGTGAAAAATGACAACCAACTCGCCTAGCCACCGTTTGGTAGGCTCACCGTCTAATCCTGGAAGTCGCCTCCCACCAACAGTTATTCTCCGACCACCTGTTCTGAATGTCCGGCGATATCATATAGTCCCAATCACCGTCGAGACACCGCCATTCACACCGTTAACGTCCGTCTCAACAGTATTTCCTCGTATATGTGAGCCATCACTTTTGAGAACTTCCAACACTATCCGTACCCCCGAGTTTCCATTGGCTTCGTCGCCCATATGTCGGCTTTGTGGTTGTCTATCAGTTTTGCAGTTTTTAGAGGTATCATTGGAATGGTTTAGTGGTGATTCTCCAACTTTGGTTGAAGGCAAAAGACCGGACGGACGGGCTCAGTGGGTTTGCACAGGAGATGATGATAGTAGACATGAAAAAGTCATAGTTGCTTGGGATGACTTGCGAGGGGTTCTACCCGAGAATCCGAGATGTTACTGTGGATTCACAACCAGGGCTGTACTCATAGAAGGAAGTCATGACGAAGAGAACGGCCCCGGTGAGTTTGTATGTGCCTCTGGAGGATGCGGATATCGGGTAGACTTCCCGGAGGATCATTCGGTCATCTGGTTTGATGAACGATATGAGGCAATTGTGGAGATTCAAGACGACGGAGGTGCAGATTATGTAGAAGATATACTTAGCCCATGGCAACCCCAAGAAAATGTATAGATAAAGTCGNCTGTGGATTCACAACCAGGGCTGTACTCATAGAAGAAAGTCATGACGAAGAGAACGGCCCCGGTGAGTTTGTATGTGCCTCTGGAGGTTGTGGATATCGGGTAGACTTCCCGGAGGGTCATTCGGTCATCTGGTTTGATGAACGATATGAGGCAATTGTGGAGATTCAAGACGACGGAGGTGCAGATTATGTAGAAGATATACTTAGCCCATGGCAACCCCAAGAAAATGTATAGATAAAGTCGGTCTTATATATTGAAAGTGGCAAATACAGAACATGCAAGCAAAGGAATGGGAATCGTTTAATCGAACTAACATGCAGTGGGTTAGACTCAAAGTTACACAACTGTACTGACACTGACTCGAACTTACCGGCGTTAAGAAGGACTCGGCAACGAAACGTGCGCGGGCATTGAGCTGTGACATGTGTTAGTATATACCCACTTTAAATTGTATCACTTCAACTCACGAATAGCTTCATCTCCGAAATTTCCTTGTCAACCTCCTCCATAAACTCAATGATGAAGTCCACCAACTTGTGCTTCAACATCTCTTCAGTATGAACATTCGTAATCAAAAACGAAATATCATATCCCTCAATAGGCTTCCTTCTCAAGATAAAGAAGTTCTCCGCTCTCTGCGTCAAGAACCGCGTGAACTTGTGCACCAGAATCTGCTCAATCTCATCCGCCTGCTTAATCTTGATGCTCAACCGGAGCGAGTTGATCGATGGCTCAATCAGCACGCGCTCGTTCTCATTACGGGCAATCGTCAGAGGGGTAAGGAGGACTTCGGGGGACGACCGGGCTTCAATCTCGGGGACATTATGACGCTCTGCTACTTGAGAAGCAAAGTTGGTAAGCGTAAGCGCAGCCGTCAGGGAGCTCCGGACGCATTGGAGGTAGGGACGGAGGGATTGAGACTGTCGGAATTGGAGAAATATTGTTAGTGGGGGATAAACTTCGAGGCGGCGCGGGGGACGGGAGAGACATACCATGGTCGCAATGCGTGGTACCTGCTTTGTGCAGCCAGGTTCTAGGAATTTACAGTAAAATAACAAAAACAGATGACCAAACAACGAATGCGATTCTTGAATTGACAGAAATCAAGATGGAAGATGGACAGAAGCATCAGCCAACTTGAAGCTCCCACCCGAGCTATGCACTTCCATGACGACACGGGGATGCGAGCTTAGACCCTATAGGAATAACCCTGGGCTGTGTTGGACGGTGCCTAATGCTGGCTGACAAGTGGCTGTCAGGTGTCACGGGCCAACTCGATTTTTTGAATTCAGCCTGGTCGCGCAGGATCATTGATACATTTATCGCAAGGCTGAGAATAGTTTTTTCTACTGTTGACCACGAGATCACCAATTATCCGCCAAAATGTCTACTCTCGAAGACCTCAAGCCGCCCACTGGTGTCGTCAGACCACCCCCCGAAATCCGCGTTATTCTCGAAAAAACAGCCGGCTATGTCGCTCGCAGCGGTCCCGTCTTCGAAGATCGCATTCGCACGAAAGAAGGCGCCAACCCCAAGTTTTCCTTCTTGACACCCACCGACGCATACCACCCATACTACCAATGGCGCTTATCTGAGATCAAGGCCGGAAGAGGAACCGATGTTTCTTCCGGACAGGCTGCCGGGGCTGCCAAGGCCATGAAGAAGGAGGCGCCGAAGGGCCCGCCGAAACCTGCGGATTACCAGTATTCGACCAAGATGCCGAGATTAAGTCAGAAGGATTTGGAGGTTATCAGATTGACGGCTTTGTTTGTTGCGCGGAATGGTAGAGGTTGGATGACGCAGTTGGCTCAACGTGAGGCGAGCAACCCACAGTTCCACTTCCTCGGAGTCAGCCATACATTCCATACCTTCTTCTTGAATATGATTGAGGAGTACAAGTTGGTTCTGGAAGGCTCAACTTCAGAGCCGCATTCTATCAAGATTAAGGAACAACGTATCAAGCAACTGGAGGATGTGGTGAAAGACAAGTACTCGGTATTGGGCCGCGCTCGTCAAAGGTCGGCGTACCAGAAGTACTCTGAGGCGGAACGGAGGAAAAAGGCGGAGAAGGAAGAATTGGAAAAGGAAGAACATGCCCGTATCGATTGGGGTGACTTTGTGGTTGTTGAAACGATTGCGTTTGACGAGGAAGATGACACGGCCGACTTGCCACCACCAGCTATTCTCGCGGATCTACAATACGCTTCCCTAGAGACCAGAAATCAGGTGTCAATTAGCTCCAATCTGCGCATTGAAGAAGCCATGCCTACGGATGAAGATGTCCCTATGGTCTACCCTGCTGCGCAACTTACTACCGGCAACCAAGGGTTCTCCCTCCCCGTGCACCCCGGAGCTCCAGCTGGCTCATTGCCAGCCGCAGCCGGTCCTATGTTACCGCCACAAGGTCTTCCTCAGCCTGTGGCGCCAGCTGGTGGGTATGAAGAGAGACCAGCTAAGCCTGTGACAACGACCAGAGGACAGATTAAGATCCGGGAGAATTATGTCCCTGGATCTCGTAATAAGGCCCCTCAGCCCCGGATGGGTATCTGCCCCAACTGCAAACAGAGTGTCCCTGTAGATGAAATGGATGAGCATCTCAGAAGTAAGTTCCTTTATTTTCCATACAAAGTACTAGAAACTAACAATCTCCAGTTGAAACCCTCGACCCACGCTGGAAAGAACAAAAATCCAAAGCAGATGCCCGCCGCGCCACTACAAACATGGCCCAATATGATGTCGCTCAAAACCTTAAACGTCTAGCATCTCACCGTTTCGACGGACCCAACGGTTCCGCCGAAGAAGATGCCCGTAGGAAAAAGGCAGCATATGGAGAGGGTGTCCCTGAGAATAGAGCGGGGCCTCAGTTGCCGCAGGATATGAAGAGGCGGTAGGTTTGAGTATATTGTTTTTTTTTTCTGGTTTAAAGGTCGTTCGGCGTTGGCTTGCTTTCTGTCGTTTAAATTGTCACGTGACTGTAATATATCTATGATATCACTCACTTAATACTTCCTTGATGCTCGAGCGCAATGACGTTGTTGCCCAGAATGTTCTTGCTCTATCCTAACCCTAACGCTTTCACGTCGTCATCACCCCAATCTCGATAACAAAGTTAGAACTGTATCTATTTCACGATTTCTACGAGTTGTCGGATCGACATTTTGTTNAGAAACTAACAATCTCCAGTTGAAACCCTCGACCCACGCTGGAAAGAACAAAAATCTAAAGCGGACGCTCGCCGCGCCACCACAAACATGGCCCAATATGATGTCGCTCAAAACCTTAAACGTTTAGCATCTCACCGCTTCGACGGACCCAACGGCTCCGCCGAAGAAGATGCTCGTAGGAAAAAGACAGCATATGGAGAGGGTGTCCCTGAGAATAGAGCGGGGCCTCAGTTGCCGCAGGATATGAAGAGGCGGTAGGTTTGAGTATATTGTTTTTTTNTCACGTGACTGTAATATATCTATGATATCACTCACTTAATACTTCCTTGATGCTCGAGCGCAATGACGTTGTTGCCCAGAATGTTCTTACTCTATCCTAACCCTAACGTTTTCACGTCGTCATCACCCCAATCTCGATAACAAAGTTAGAACTGTATCTATTTCACGATTTCTACGAGTTGTCGGATTGACATTTTGTTTCCAATCAATTTATCGCATTTACGTTTTCATCATCCAGCAGTGGACATCGCCTTTATTATCGCCATTGCCGTCCGCGATAACTTGCCGTCTTTAAAAATATACAGTACATTCTACCCCCCACGATACCCCCCCACCAAGCTTCAAAATGCAATCAATGACGGAAACCNAACCCTAACGCTTTCACGTCGTCATCACCCCAATCTCGATAACAAAGTTAGAACTGTATCTATTTCACGATTTCTACGAGTTGTCGGATCGACATTTTGTTTCCAATCAATTTATCGCATTTACGTTTCCATCATCCAGCAGTGGATATCGCCTTTATTATCGCCATTGCCGTCCGCGATAACTTGCCGTCTTTAAAAATATACAGTACATTCTACCCCCCACGATACCCCCCCACCAAGCTTCAAAATGCAATCAATGACGGAAACCCGCCTTCAAACGCCCGAGGAAATGTACTCGCCACCCGAAAACTTCCTCGAAATCGAAGTGCGCTCGCCGCGCACCCACGGCGTCGGCCGCCACATGTACACAGATTACGAGATCCTGTGCCGTACCAACATCCCGGTGTTCAAGCTCCGGGCGTCTACGGTGCGCAGACGGTACTCGGATTTCGAGTACTTTAGGGATATCTTGGAGAGGGAGAGTGCTCGTGTCACGATTCCGCCGTTGCCGGGGAAGGTCTTTACGAACCGGTTCAGTGATGAGGTTATTGAGGGGAGACGGGCGGGTTTGGAGAAGTTCTTGAAGATTGTAGTGGGACACCCGCTCCTTCAGACTGGAAGTAAGGTGTTGACGGCTTTCATACAGGGTGAGTTTATAAAGAAACACATGCCTAAGACAAAGGACTGATGCTAACTTTGTATAGACCCCAACTGGGACCGTAATGCCTGGTAGATCATTGGATAGACAAAGGTTTGACGTCATACCAAGAGTGTCTTGTGAAGTTTAGGTGATTTTCCATCGTTGTTTGTCTTTATGCCTGGTAGTCTGGTGCCATCGTTTGGATTGTCGTCTGTTATTGTTCGTTGGTGTTGTCCGTTGGTTCAGTTTTGGTTTATCATTTTAGTTAGCAACGAGTTTTTGTCACTGAAAACACTTCTCGTCTATATATCTTCTTCTTTCTCCTCTCAAATCGTCTGTACCTATCTGCTGAGCGTCCGCCGAGTCTTCGACCTCGTCCCAGCCATCTCTATCAAACATACCCTAATTGAACACACTAAACCCTAGTTGGGCTCTCACCTGAATTTGACTCCACTTGAGCCTCCACTCAACATCCACATCACGATGCCTGCCCGATACTTGATTGTCACATGTGAACACCTTGCACTTGTTAACAAAATCACCCGACCAGCTGATTTTTTTCCCTTTAGTCACCAGTCTTCTTCAGTCCTACTGTCACAGCTTCCAAAAACAGCTAGATTAAAGAGGCTCTTCTTTCTATGATCCACCAGGTTCAGCGAAAGTAGTGTGGCAGTGTCCTTGACTTTGGCTAATTGGGACTCGCACAAACCGTGAAACAGAAAAAGGGTGGAAATCAGTTCAGGACGACAGGCACCTGGAGTTTCCGTGGGGTGCCTGTATCATTTATATGCATACATGTACAACATCATACATGATTCCGTGGTAACGAGACAAGACACAACGGGAGTCGGGATACGAGAACTTCGCGAGATATACTCAACATACAGCATATACAACAAAATAGGGGACTGCTCCAAATATTCATCAGGATCCTCACTGCAGAACAGGATCAACAATGCGGTGGTGGGGACCTGCATGGAGGGTCTAGCGATGTTATAGCCAAAGGGAGAAACTACAGGTCCAGGGCCGGGTACAAAAAAGCCAACAAAATGACCGAAGCTCCTAAAGCCGCACTGGCATCAGGGGTTCTCCCCGTTTTGCCGTTTGTCCCGGGCTTCTATGACGCTTTCTATGACGATTTTGACGAGCAACGGTGTTTCGGAGGTGGGTGAGTTCCGTGTTGGTTGGTTGCCTTTGTTTCAACTTCACTTCATCAAGTCTGTTGGTGGGTTATATGCACGCCACCACTGTGAACATGATGTACCCAAAATAACTTCATTGTCCTCCTAGATAGCCGTCGAAGCCACATCTGTCCTACCCGACCTTCCGCCATCCCTAAACAACCCTTGACCAAAAGTTTCCCGACACTATCTCGACATCGACACTCGACAAGACAGTTCCCGCCTTTGCATCATGCAGGCACATTTACAATCTGCACATTGACACACATACATATGTGCGTATATATGACCAGATAAATGCCGATCACCGTCCACCAACTTGGGGCTTGTCCGACCAGCTGCTAGTGTCCAATGACCTGTAATTGCTGACCAACTGTATAGCTTGTGGTCCAACACTTTGACCACTTTGGCCGTCTTTGTGACACTGGTGAAAATCGGGCATTTCGGAGTCTATGGTCAGGCCGTCCAACCGTGTAATCCCGGGTTCCGTCTCGGCTTCATGATCGGACTTAGTAGTGATAGAACTATGCTGTGTGTGTTGCCTTGACCGCCGTCTATTTCCACAGCTAAACTTCCCCACAATGCATTCCATCCCAACCACCTTAATCCTTTCTGTCAATGACATAATATGTATGAATATATGCTGTATACACTTGTGTGAAGGCCCTCATGTAAGAAATTCTCCCTCTACAAACCCAAATGTAGACAACTTTTAACCGAATGCCCTTCCCTTCCTTTTTCGGCCATCTTTATCCTTCCATTTATCGCTCCTTCCCTTTCCTCGCTTCGTCCAATAACAACTTCCCGTTCTGTAGTTTCTGTAGCTCCAGATATCTGTCTGTATCTGGCGGTATCCGGTCGTAGTCTGTTCCTTCAATCCATCGCCTGTATACGTTATTTGTTGCCCTTTCTTTGGTAACTGTGCTCCGTGATTTTTTTTCCTTCTTCTTTTTCAGCCTTCTTTGACGTCGCAGCACAACGGACTTTTCTCTACATTTGTCTTTTGACCGTCATCTCTGCCGTCCGCCCATTATCGCTAATCGCCCGTTAAAGGCCTATTACGCCACTCTCTGTCCCCAGAAGGACTCCGATCGCCGCCTTTTTACACTAATACCGAACCTCAAGAAGATACTTAGTCTTTCCGTTTTTTTTTTCTTTCTCGTTTCTACATCTCTCTAATAATAATAATCCAATAATATCGACCATCGCTTCTACTTTCTTGTCCAGATCTCTGCTGTCATTGGAAACCCTGCATCGGAACCTGTCCGAAACAAACGCTTTTTCATACCTTGCTAAACTTTCCTGTTCGTCCGTACCACGCCACGCCGCGCCACACTGCGCCTACGACCAGCTGAAGGCAGTCAACTTCAAAGTCAACTCTCAGACTTCTTTTGCGTCTTCTTATCTTGTACCCCTTCAGGACCCCTCGACAAAACCCGGCACCCGTCAGGAACAAGAGTGCATACCATACAGTTACAGCAAATTCATTCAGACGAGCCTTGCCCTTTGACTTGGTCCCTGGTCTGTTGGTCTGTGATTCTCTTTCTCCTTCCCCTAATATTGCACTATTAGTCTTTGAACTAAGTCGCGGACTCTTCAACACCACACGAAACCAAGGAAAACTTATATAGGCCCGAATACTCAACCTCAACCTTTGACAATTTGTTGTTGGTTGTCTGGTTCTCCACTTGGGATCCCCCAGATCGCCCGCCACAAATCCCGCCCAGTTCGCTCTAGAAACGCTTGGTCTTTTGTTCTTCCTGTTCTCCAGCCAAAAATCGTCTTTCCATAGAGCCCGAGCTTAAGTGTCCGTGGTCCAAGCAACCTTGACCGATTCTTAAAGCAACGAGACGACTCGACTACACTACAACCACAGCACCAACTTTACGCCCGCCTTCTGATCGAGTACATACATACAATCGAAAAGTGTGAGATATACGGGCTGTGTTTCCTGGTCCTGGTGTTACTGCTCTGCATTACTCCCCAGTTTGCAGTTTGCAGGTTGCAGTCTCTCACACACTCGTGTACACACCCAAACACCCCCCAATGTCGACGTAAGTACTACTATGCCCAGGCTCACCCCCATGGTTCTTTGCACACGCCCCTTCTGGCTCTCTGGCTCTCTCTCTGTATGTCACCACCACCACCATCTCGACAAATCCGTCCGTTCCCTGGATGTTAGCCCGGGCGATTCTGGGGAAGGGTCTGTCTTACCTTGGCCTCTGGTCTTGGTCTGCTGGCTGGGCCTCTTACCGTGGCCCGTCCACCCCCGTACTCCCCTGCAAAGTGGTATTATAACACTGGACGACTCCCTATAGAACGGGGGTAGTTGGGTTTTGTTTCTGACTTGTTTTGCTCGATTGGTGGTTTTCCTTATTGTCTGTATGCATGTGCAAGGTGCTCTTTTTCTTCCTTGGACTACAGTACTGCAGAGAAGACTCAAGACCGTATCAAACATAAGAATTTACATTATCAACAATACAAAGAGACCCACAAAGAGAGCCCACAAACATCCGCAAACACACACACACACCAGCCTCCTCCCCTCCCCTGGGAGACGCCATGGATCTGTCTGACACTTTGCGCAGCTTTATGAATATATCTGCTTGGAACGGGCTTTCCGAAGAATCCGACATCCCTTCCCGCGCATCGCGCTCTCTGAGCCACTTGCGTAGCTTTTCTCAGTCCATATCATCTTTTGGCACTTCAAATACTCCAGTGACCTTTCCTGATGCTCCTCGAAAAGCGGATTTGCGCACGCCACACAACGTTTACGATCCAGACGCCGATGAGATAGTTCGTAACCTCAGCCTCGGTTCCCAATCGCCCACTTGTTCCGACAGTTCCAACTCTGTCGAAGAATCTGAAGGAGACGACGAGGCCAACATCAGCACTCTTCCCGATCCCAGAGAACGCAGTATGCACCTGTCCGCATCTTCTTCGTCAGACTCCCACGATGATCGACCTTCAACTTCACACACCACCGCCACGACGGATGAAATCACAACCATTAGTAATAAGCTGGTAGCAGCTGTCAACCAACAAACCGCTCTCAGCGATGCTCTGGCAGCATCGCGCGAAGAGGCTCGCTTGGCCAAGGAGAACATTGCACGACTTGAGGGCGTCATTCTCAAGCAACAGGAAATGGTGACGGGCGACGTCTGGATCCGCAAGACAGCATATGAGGCAGAAAAATGCGACCTCATTGCGAAGATTGGAGAGGAGAAGCGTCATAGACTTGACGCAGAAAAGGCTAAACAAGCTATGGAGCGTGAGCTGGAGGAGCTTTCCACGGCACTCTTTAATGAAGCGAACAATCTGGTTATTGCAGCCAAGGAGGAAGCCAGAAAAGATGTTGACATTATGGTGCGCCAAAACGCGCAACTCAAAGCTCAGGTTGCTGAGACGGAGGATCTGCTGCGGGACCAGCAGGATCAATTAGCACAACTTAAAGTTCTTATGAGCCAGTTCGCCACGGAACGCGACGACCATAGCATTGCCGGAAGCCATTCGCCAAGATCCATCAGACATTTCCCTTCTCGCGACGATCTCTCAGTACACCACGCCCGCGATTCAAAGTACCTATCGCCTACTGCTACCGAACACCCAGCGTCAGTACACACGATTCACAACAACGCCGGCCCTAATATTCACCTGCAACCACCACCGGGTGGCTTTACTGCGGCTTCACCGACAACTTTCACCAACCTCTTGACGCCTGTTTTGAATACCGATATCACTGCATTCGAAGAGTTCCGGGGATTGATTCACGCTTCTAGTGTTCCTGCGAATCGCAATTCTGGTGGCTCCTTTTCCGGCAGTAGCTTTATGGGTGCTTCTCTTAGTGTGGGAGGTGTCGCTGGAGGACTGACTTCAAGTGCGGCTTCTATAATGTCTTCTGCCGTTTCGATCAACAGCACCGCGAGTACCTCGACAGTGGGTGTACCTCAACTCAAAGATCTCAAGTTTTTCAAGCGTGCTTTGGTAGAGGATATTGACCCGACTCTCCGTATGGATTCCGCCGTTCACATTTCATGGCTTGCTCGCCGTGCAGCTCATGCAGCCGTAGTTGAAGGGACTTTGGTTGTCGAGCCTGTTGTCAGTAACGAGCCATTGACCACTATCAGCCATCCACACTACTACCCGTGTTCTATGTGTGGCGAAAAGCGAAAGTCCAGCGAGTTCCTGCGCACGCATCGTTTCCGTTACCAGGACTCGGAGACTGCCAGTCGCTATCCGCTGTGCCCTTACTGCCTTGTTCGCGTGCGTACCACGTGTGAATACGTCGGCTTCTTGCGTATACTCAAGGACGGTCATTGGCGTTCAGAAGATGAAGAGGATGAAAAAGTGGCTTGGGAGGAAAGTGTACGACTCAGAGAGCAAATGTTTTGGGCGCGCGTCGGCGGTGGTGTAGTTCCGATTGTTCACGACGAAGACTCTGAGGGTATGAATAGCACAGCGCCCAGTGTCATTGGCGTTGAGCCCGAAGATCATGGCGAAGTCGAAGCTGATATTTCCCTGCCTTCTATCGTCATGTCAGAATACTCAGATGCTGTTAGTGAACATGCAGCTCCAGACACGCACAACGGCAACCACGCTCGCGACACTCAAAGAAATAGCATGAGCATCCCCGAGGAAGACGAATTCGACTCGGCCTCGTCGTATAGTTCTTCCGATCAGGCCTCTGCATTCGGCCCCGACGCGGAAACGCCCGTTTCGGACACTATGGAGGTCAAGGGAATCGACGAAATGGACATGCCGACTCCGATGCCGCAGGACTACAGTGAGATTTCTTTCCATCTCAGTGACGAAGAGCCCTCAGCTTTACTAGAACCTGCGACTACGTCATCTCCCGAAGCCGATACCGAAAAGGATGATCCGACACCTACAAAGACTACCCCCCCGAAGACAGCCCTCTCTATCTCGATACCCACAACCATGCCCGGAGCATGGTAATCCGACCTCGTCTTTTAACGCCCGCATGTACGGTTATGATCTTTTCTTACTCCTTTCCTTAATAATGAGCGCCCTGTCTCTTTTCGTTCCGGTTGGTTCCTTGAAGCACCAACTGCTATCACCAGCAAACTTCCTTTCTGCCGACTTAATACGGCTCTATTCGACTTTAGTACCTATTGATAATGAGGAGTATTGACTCTGTCCATTCGTTTTTATTGTTTTCTTTTGGTTTTTAGGCGTTTTTTACTATTGGTGCTTGGAGTTTCGGTGTTTTTTTGTCAGCTTTTCTTTTGTCCCTTAGATAGGCATAATATTTATTGTAGTTTCAACACTAGAATTTCTTTTTCTGAGTAAATCACAAACAAAGGAAACATAAATTCAAACTCTACACCTCAGAAAAAAACCGACCTTGTCTATCAAAATTCACCGTGAACTTAAACCACAACCGGGGCTTCCTTCAACTTCTCCTCGCTCCAACCACCTTCAGGCTCGGCAATTTCCTTGCCCTCGGCGTCAACTACTCTTGTTCTCGTCTCATATCTAGTCTGGAACTCCACCTTTCCCTTGAGTTCCTTCACCATTTCAGGATCCAAGATGTTGCCATCCTGGTCACGGTACTCGACCGTCGACTCACGATGGAGGAGCTTCTGGGCGGGCGCGTCAGATACGAGAGCCTTTGGGTTGACTTCGGGGACGGCCTCAGGCTTACCGACGATAGGAGCCTCCACGGCAGGAGTGGATGAAGCTGAGACGGAGGCGACAACTGGGACGTTGTAGTAGGGGTCGTACTATATAGAGTTAGCTACTGAAGCGTATATTGTGTCGGGTGATATAAACTTACAGTCTCGTAGAAAGTGTTGCAATCAAAATCCCAAGTCTTGAACAGCTTGAGGCTCTCGCACTGGCCCTTGGTCCACATGTTACCGTAGGCCAAAGGAGCCCAGAGAGTGAAAGCAAAGACGGTAGCAACAAGGAAAACAACCGCGGTAACCTTGTTGACCAGGTAGTTCTGAGTCTTCAAAGCGGCGAAAGGCAGACGGGCAGTGGCAAAGTCAAACACCTGGGCAAAGGCGAAGACACCAAAGTACAGGGCTGGGAAGTAGTGGTGAAGGAAAAGCTGGCGCTGCATGAGGTAGAATGGGAAGTAGTGGAAAGCCCAACCCAGAACAGCGGAGCCAACTTCGTAGTCGAAACGCTTGAAGGTAATGCTGGTGTAATCACCGCAGTCACGTTGCCAACGGAGGATAGCCAAACCCTTGAAGACGACGTAGATGACAACAGCCAGAGTAGCAGAGTACCAGACAACAGGGTTACCAATGAGGTAAATCTGGCGGTGATCCTTACCCCAGAAGTTGATACCACGGCTCAGAATAGGCCACGAAGGAGGACGCGAGTCCCAGGCGTGAGAGTCAGTGAGACCGGCGTTGGTGGTCCACATAACAGCGTGGAGTTCCAAGAACTTGCCAAAGAACCCAGGCTTGGCATAGTTGGTCATCTCAGCATCAGCGCCCAGCTGTGGGTGCTCGTTGGTCTCAATGTACCAGAGAGAGTTTGGCTCAGTACCACCGCGCGCACAGGTGACCTCCTGCTGCTCAGAGGCCCAGTCGGGAAGCTTGACCTTGTGTGAGAAAAGAGCGCAGCCAGACATAATGTGGATCAAACGGAACTTGGTCTCAATGGTACGAACGCGCTCCTTGGCAACAGCGCCAACAGACTTGCCCTTGACAATTTCGACACGGAACAAATCGTTGGCATCACCCTCGAAGCCCTCGTAGCCGTAAGCCGAAACCTCGTTCTGCCATTCAGCCTCAGTGATTGGAGGACGAACATCGTGAGAGTGAAGACGGCGAGCGGTAGGCTCGTGGTAGAGACGAATGACGGAGCCGTGTGTGACGTACGAAGGCTCGATTTCATCCCAAGCACGGGTACCGTTGATAGGCTCGCCGTTGATATCAAGAGGCTGGGTCTGGTTCTCGAGCAGCCAAATGTTGTTGTGGTCCTTGTGGGGGTACAGAGTAATCTGTTGCTGTTTAGAGCCGGTGGGGTACATCAGAGGGTGAGAGTGGAGGTAACCACCCTGAGTGTTGACGTGGCGAATGGTGACACGGGAGCCAAAGAGAACGTCGGCAGGAACAGACTGCATGCCCTTGGAGTTCAAGGTAGCCTGGAACTCAGAGCTCATGAAACCATCGCCCTCACCTGGGTTGACAAGGCAAAGGAAATGGATAGCAAACATGGCCATGTAAAAGGCCACGGGGATAGCAATCAAGGCAAATGCGCGAGCAAAGAAGTGCTTGAACCAAAGGCGGGGAGTGACGTTGACAGTGTCACCGAGAAGAACCCACAGTTGAACCAGCGTAAGAGAACCAACCCAAGCGATAGTGAAAAGACCAACCCACTTGATACTAGCAGTAACACCAAGACCAAGACCGGTCATGATAAGCCAGAACCACCAGCTGAGATCAAAGGCCTTAGCAGGACCGAGCTCGTGCTGGTTGGTGAACGAGGTGAAGGAAAGCGCGGTGAAAGCAGTCGCAATCATAAGAGGAGAATCGAGCAGAATCAGACGAGCCTGGGTAAGCAGACCATTCTCGAAGACAATGGCAAGAGAACCGAGAACAGCAGTAGTGGTGCGGCAGCCAGTGGCCTTGAGAGTCAAGAACATGGTGGGAACAAGAAGGATACCGCAGATTGCGGGGAAGAGGCGCATGGCGACATACGGAACACCGGGCTCAACGTAGTCCAGGCCAATATCCTTGAAGTCAAAGTTGCCGTCGAAGCCGGCCAGCCAGCCAGCCAGCGCAATGAGCATCTTAGCCAAAGGAGGGTGCACGTCCATGAAGAAACGACCCTTGATGTACTTGGAGGCGAAACCACCGAAACTGAGGAGAGAATGGATATTAGCAATTAGATTCTGAAAAGCGAGAGGAAACAACGTACTGGACTTCGTCAAACACGACACTGTCGGGCTGGTAAATCCGGAAGAGACGGACACCAGCAGCCAGAATCGTCACCAAGATCATCCATTGGTAGTCAATCAAAGGCAATAAGAAGACATCATTGTCCTTGACACCATCTGAAGCATATGACTTGACCACCTTCGAAGCCGAGGGTTTCTCGGCAGACTTGGCCTTAGAGGCCGGAGCCTTGGAGCTTGACCGGCCCATTGTTGTAGCAGCCAGCAAACTAAATAGGGTTGTCGGATATATAAAAGTCGGGGCGTGGGTTCACCAATCCGGGCCGGGGTTTCGGGACGAGGGGCGGAAAGCAGCGAGGCCGAAGATAGGCTAACAAAACAATGTACAGTAATTAGATGCGTTAACGAGTGACGAGAAGAATCAATGGTGGGGGGGATTGAGAATAGGAAAATGAGAAGTAAAAAAAGACAGCTGGCTTGAAGTCAGCAAGTCAGCACAAAAAATGGATTTGCACTACACCGTGTCTTGTAGTCTG
The DNA here is from genome assembly GCA_000833645.1 of Huntiella omanensis. Classification (NCBI taxonomy): domain Eukaryota; kingdom Fungi; phylum Ascomycota; class Sordariomycetes; order Microascales; family Ceratocystidaceae; genus Huntiella; species Huntiella omanensis. Next base: position 44,465 of record JSUI01006488.1, read on the forward strand.
CAGAGGTCAGGGTTCGGCAAAAAATACCAGACTCGACACACACCAAAGGCACAAACAGAAGAAAATGAAAGAATGAAGAAAGAAAATCTACATTCGTGGACAAATCACGAACATGAACAGTATAAAGTCAAGTTACAACGAAAGACAAACACGTCGCAGCCTTGTACAATTGGTTTAAAGGTCGGGTCCAGAGCCAAAGTCAGAAGTGAACAGCTCAGCCTCTCCACTCCTTCCCTCGTGAACGCCTGTTCTTAACAGTTCATAAACGAGGGTGCCCTGGACAACAGCGTGAGTCCCTTGGTGGACACCCCTAAATACGATGTGATGGGACCACTAAATCGTGAGCGGCCCGAAGGTACCACGGACGACCCTTGTGTATGCTAGGGACACTTATTGCCACAAACGAGGTATGAGATACAAGTCTTGGAAATTTTAGTAGTAATAGTGACTTGTATGAACACATGTCTTGATTGTTCCTGGATTTTTCAACTCGACTATGTAGTTTTCGGTTTTTTAGTGGTTTTATAACTGTCAATATACGGCTCCGGTACCTGTGCTTCCTCGTATTATACACCCATACGAGTGAAATACATTTTCAAGACACCATCAATCCTGCCGCTATAATGTTCCACCTTTAGTGCACGCACGTCTTCAAGACAAGAACGTGGCTTCACTTAGAAAGCTCTCAAAAAAGAGCACCCAGAACGACCCCTGAAATCACGTTAACACGTGATTAAGAACAGACAATTTTGCCAACAAGCTCACATTGGAAAGCTAATTTCCTAATTCGAACAATAGGGTTTCAAACACCTAGGGTATAATCGTCACTATGGCCGTCGCCTAATGGTGACGATTATGCAGCCTTGTATGTAGATGTGCTCTTTTGTAAACCACCCCGCAGTCTTTCTTTTGCCTTTTTGTTAAGATCCATTGACTTTTTCTACCCAACTTGGAATCAAAACTACTTGCCAATTTGGCTTTCTTCTACTCCACCTGATTATCTCACAAAACTATACACAATGTCCTATACTGGTATGACGGCAACGATACAGACAATCAGTGATTCCTTGCTAACATCTACCCCTCTCACAATAGTCACGGTAAAACATCGCGGCCAGAAATATGAGGTCGAAGTCGATCCTGAGTCGACTGGTCTCGACTTCAAGCTTCAGATCTTCAGTTTAACTATGGTTGAGCCGGCCCGTCAGAAGGTTATCGCCAAGGGTTCCATTCTCAAAGATGATGTTATTATGAAGAATTCTAGCATCAAGGCTGGAGTCAGTGTCATGCTTATGGGCACTCCCAGTGACGATGCCTCGGCCACACTCGTTCGCCCCTCTGAGCCCATCAAGTTTCTCGAAGATATGGGCGAAGATAACCTTGCTGCCTATGGTGTTCCTGTTGGTATTCGCAACCTCGGCAACACCTGCTACCTCAACTCGACTCTCCAAGTCTTGAAGGCTGTCCCTGAAATCTTCGACAACGAAGCTGGCGCTGCTTCTTCAGCTGACTCCAACTCAATAAGTCTATTCAACCAAATGAAATCCGTTCACAAGGAGCTCAAGGATGGTAAACAGGTCGTTACGCCGCTTCATTTGCTCGCTTCCCTTCGTACCGTTTTTCCTCAGTTCGCGCAACAATCTAAGCCTGGTCGGGGCTATGACCAACAAGATGCTGAAGAGGCCTACACCCAGCTTCTTCAATTTATGAAGCAAACTTCCGCTTCAGGCGGCTCAAAGATCGACAAGTACATGAACGGTGTTTTCAAGACCAAGACACAATGTGCGGAGGAGGGTGACGATGCCACCGTCATCGAAGCTGACGAGCCTTTCACCAAGCTGAGTTGCCATATTACTGGTAACACCAACCACCTTCAGGATGGCTTGAAGGCTTCTATGACCGAAGAGCTGGAGAAGAGATCAGAGATTCTGGACCGTGATGCTATGTTCACCAAGACCGTCCAAATCGCTCGCCTGCCAAAGTACTTGACAGTCCACTTTGTGCGTTTCTTCTGGAAGCGCGACACCCAGAAGAAGGCAAAGATTATGCGCAAGGTTACTTTCCCCCCCGAGATGGATTTGACTGAGTTCTGTACTCCTGAACTCAGAAAAGTCTTGATTCCTGTGCGCGACAAGGTACGCGAGGTGCGTAAGGATGAGGAGGATATCGAGCGCTCGCGCAAGCGCCGCAAGATCGCTGCCGAAAAGCAGGCGCAAGCAGAGGCTTCCAACAAATCAGGCGCCCCAGCTCCCGCGGCTGATGGAGATGTTGCCATGGGCGAGGGCGAGACTTTCAAAACTGATGCCGAGCACGATGCGGAGAAGGAGGCCGCCCTCAAGAAGGCTAAGGAGGAGCTCCGTGCTCTCATTAACCCCGAACTGGCTGCGGATGACGGTGCCAACCAGACTGGTATCTATGAACTGCGCGGTATCATTACTCATCAGGGTGCCAGCGCCGACAGTGGTCATTACACTGCCTACGTGAAGAAGGACCCCTACGTGGACTCTAAGACGGGGCTTACGGTTGATGATGGTAATTGGTGGTGGTTCAATGATGACAAGGTCTCCGAGGTGGCAGCCGAGAAGATTGAGGGGTTGTCGGGTGGTGGCGAGACTCATTCTGCACTGGTTTTGCTTTACCGGGCTGTTCCTGTGCCGGAATAAAAGGCCTTTACGAATTGAATGCCTATTTGGATGACTTTATGACGATTGCTGAATGACAAGACGGGCTAGAGGGTTCAGTTGGTGCTGATTTCATTGGATTGGCATGGCTAACTTGGTAGGAAATAATAATGAATGTAGTCTACCTAAATATCAATCAATCTCTTTTTGACAGCAGTCAGACCCAGGGCAAACTCAATGGCTTCTTATATCACACCTAGACAAGATGGAAAGTGTTACACAATTGTCTGTCGATCGCTTGTTGTTTCGTGTAACAGTAGTTTGTCATGACATGGAGGGTTAGCTAGACCTTGCCAACTTACCAAATTTGAAATGAGCAAGGAGAGAACACTAACACACAGCTTGTAAGAAAATCCTGGTATTTCTAGCCGGACAGAGTTACCCTAAGGTAGAGATATAACAGAAGGAATCCGGTGACATTATCAGAAAACCGAGGGTCTGCTCAAGACTGAATGCCTTTGTGCTTCCCACCTGGTTTGCTCGATACATCATCGCATCTGCTGACTATATAGAGAGGAGCGATTTAAAGCCTATTTTCCCACGAAGATAAAGGTCTACAGCGGGCCTCAAATATGCATTCTAAATCTACAAATCTGTAGCCGACCAAAGTTCCTGAATGACAGTGCACATATCCACAACGGCTTTCAACCACGCCATAGCTAGGAAACTTCGGATGAAGGATGTCTTGGATTCCCGCAGGATCTATACTTAAATTGTCCGTATTGACCACTAATAAATACTAAATGAGGTCGAAGGAATTGGCATTTATGATATTGTCAACTACGTTGTATTGGGCGACAATGAATATGATGAAAGCAATTGTAACACTAGAGTGGGGTCAATGAATCACAGTTATCAACCAGCAGCTATCGAGGGTTCCAAGAAATATAAATGTGTCTCGCAAACATCACATTGACAAATACACATTTCGATTCTCATGCACTCCGCAAGTTACTCATTTCTTTCTACTGCACCATCACTTTTACATCTTTGGAATCTCTAATACGTTGCCCTTCTACGCGAATAACGATAACACGATGCCGGAGCAAGTTACGGAAAGTGGTGACGTTAAGACAGGAGCCGACTTATCTCCCCCGGCAGCCGTCGTGACAAACCCAGAAGATTGTTCGAACGACGGGTCTGATAAAGCCAAATCTGACAGCGATGGCGGCCCACCCGACAACAACCCGGGCCCGGCCAAGGAAGGTGGCTTGGGTGATGGAGGTCCACCCGATAACGGGAGAACTCCGGTCAAGCCAGGCGACGTGGGTGGTGGCGGCCCACCCGATAACAACTCAGGCCCGGCTGAGGCAGGCAATCTCCCTGGTTGCAGTGATGGCGACGGAGGTCACCTGGGTGACGGTGGCCCACCCGACAACGACAAGGCGCTGGTCAAGCCAAGTGACGTGAGCGGTGGTGGTCCGCCCGACAACGACCCAGGTCCGAACTAGGGAAACGAACCAACTTTGATGGTAGCTGTTGCGGTCACGGTGGCTCGAATCTGAATTGTCTTTGTCGTGGTTAAGTGGTACTGGTACCATACGACAAGGTAAGTTGGCTATCACAGCTCTTTAGTGTTGTGTCAGACTGAGTTTTTCAGGCATGGCTAACTGTGTGATAGAAGCTTATAGGATACAACCTCGTTTAGGGGTTCTAGGAAGGGGCGGGAGAATGTTTCAAGAACTAGTGTGTGTGGTTGTAGATTGTTATACCGTTGTAATAGATTTTATTGCTATTTTGATTGTGTCTGGCCGCAGTAGTATCTCTGGGCCACTGCCGCAATATAAATGATGTGTTATCCTATAAGAGAACGCTATCTCTAACCCATTGGAGAGGAAGCCACCTACAGATTCAAACGACTATTTGCCTTCTCCGGTGCCAGTTGCAACATATCAACCCAACGAGGTCATTTTGAAGAGTTCCAACCACTAGGGTTAGGGTATACATAGGCGAGGGATGCGGGCGGACTTAGCCCCACACCCGGTGCCTGTATAAATAGGTTCCGGACATTGCGTCGAGCCTTAGAAAAGAACTTGGCGATGAATAATATCAATGATTCCAAACCTTATCGGGGAAATCAAACGAGCATGCACTGAAATCTCGACCTTGGGTATACACCGCGATATTTTAGTAAGACCAACCGACCTATTCAGGCCTCACTATTTGCCTTGCATCTTGTAATGTTACTCTAAGGCAAACAAGCTTTGGAAGGAAACTCGAAGCTTGTGTTGCCAAATCTAGGGAATTATTTGCGGTACTTGGCGCTTCGGCTCGTCCGGATGCAGTTGGGAGGAATTGTAGAGTCGGCTAGCATGGGATTAGTGGCCTAGAAACCCAACATATGGATGTAGACGTTGAAGAAACTGAAATTGTTGGAAGGATTGAGGGCAGTTCATACATACATCTATGGTTACATGTCTGTGCGTATCTTTGGGCAACTCTGGGTGACTTATGTGCTCCACCTATGTGTGTAAACATCATTGACAACAGTCTAAAACCCCCCTTGACACTAGATGTGGCACCTGTCACAAAGCAACAAGCTTTTTGTACGTGTGACTCTAGGTTCTTCTTTAGGTTTTCAGGGGAGAAACAGCTATAACTCCAGTGATTGTGTTACCGCTTGTCCGCAACGACTTTTCGAGTTCTCAACCCACGTTGCCTTGATCATCTGTATTAGGAAACTGATCACACCCCGCCCATTATAATCCGACTGAACCTTTCGCCATGAATAAGACTGGAGGAATATACATACAGACGCGCATATGAAGCCCATAACTCGGCTAATGATAAATATCTACAACTAATCTACCATGATATACTTGAAAACGATGTTACTACTGCTTCCATTTAGAACCTAAAGTGGCCCTGGGGGCTTTTCTTGCCGTTTTTGTGGTGTTGCCTACCAAGAGCCGACATTGCCTTGATTGTAGTAGCAATCTTCGTACAGCCGAGCTTCGCTATTTACTTGATTTGTTAGGTTCACGCAGATATGAGAATAGCGTTACAGTTTCCTCAAGAATCCCACATGCCAGCACACCAAGTAGATGTGACAAATGTAAGCAAGGCAAAAGGGGTAGATGCATACATCATTCACATCCACGGTAGACAGATGACGCAATATGCGGACTTGAGGCTCTNGGTCACAATGGCTCGAATTTGAATTGTCTTTGTCGTGGTTAGGTGGTATTGGTACCATACGACAAGGTAAGTTGGCTATCACAGCTCTTTAGTGTTGTGTCAGACTGAGTTTTTCAGACATGGCTAATTGTGTGATAGAAGCTTATAGGATACAACCTCGTTTAGGAGTTCTAGGAAGGGGCGGGAGAATGTTTCAAGAACTAGTGTGTGGTTGTAGATAGTTATACCGTTGTAATAGATTTTATTGCTATTTTGATTGTGTCTGGCCGCAGTAGTATCTCTGAGCCACTGCCGCAATATAGGCGATGTGTCATCCTATAAGAGAACACTATCTCTAATCCATTGAAGGGGAAGCCACCTACAGATTCAAACGACTATTTGCCTTCTCCGGTGCCAGTTGTAACATATCAACCCAACGAGGTCATTTTGAAGCGTACTAGCCAATAGGGTTAGGGTAGACATAGGCGAGGGATGCGGGCGGACGTAGCACCACACCTGGTGCCTGTATAAATAGGTGCCGGACATTGCGTCGAGCCTTAGAAAAGAACTTGGCGATGAATAATATCTATGATTCCAAACCTTATCGGGGAAATCAAACGAGCATGCACTGAAACCTCGACCTTGGGCATACACCGCGATATTTTAGTAAGACCAACCGACCTATTCAGGCCTCACTACTTGCCTTGCATCTTGGAATGTTACTCTAAGGCAAACAAGCTTTGGAAGGAAACTCGAAGCTTGTGTTGCCAAATCTAGGGAATTATTTGCGGTACTTGGCGCTTCGGCTCGTCCGGATGCAGTTGGGAGGAATTGTAGAGTCGGCTAGCATGGGATTAGTGGCTTAGAAACCCAACATATGGATGTAGACGTTGAAGAAACTGACATTGTTGGAAGGATTGAGGGCAGTTCATACATACATGTATGGTTACATGTCTGTGCGTATCTTTGGGCAACTCTGGGTGACTTATGTGCCTCACCTATGTGTGTAAACATCATTTACATCTGTCTAAAACCCCCCTTGACACTAGATGTGGCACCTGTCACAAAGCAACAAGCTTTTTGTATGTGTGACTCTAGGTTCTTCTTTAGATTTTCAGGGGAGAAACAGCTATAACTCCAGTGATTGTGTTACCGCAAGTCCGCATCAATTTGTCGAGTTCTCAATCCACGTTGCCTTGATCATCCGTATTAGGAAACTGATCACACCCCGCCCATTGTAATCCAACTGAGTCTTTCGCCATGAATAAGACTGGAGGAATATACATACAGACGCGCATATGAAGCCCATAACTCGGCTAATGATAAATATCTACAACTAATNTGATTGTAGTAGCAATCTTCGTACAGCCGAGCTTCGCTATTTACTTGATTTGTTAGGTTCACGCAGATATGAGAATAGCGTTACAGTTTCCTCAAGAATCCCACATGCCAGCACACCAAGTAGATGTGACAAATGTAAGCAAGGCAAAAGGGGTAGATGCATACATCATTCACATCCACGGTAGACAGATGACGCAATATGCGGACTTGAGGCTCTTGCATTGTCAACCATCATTCTTGCAGTCAGGTAGGCTTTGCACAAGTTACATGGACGAAATAAGTGTAGGATTGCCTTTTTTCTGGCCCATCAAAATTGCACAGACCATCCGTTCGGTTGACCTATTCAAAGTTCGGACAGTATCACCAAACCTCCGCTGTTCGGAGTTTGAAGTCACAGAATTGGAGGTTGATGAGAGCAGCTATGGCTTAACGGCAACACAACTGGCGGTGGCTCAAGTGCTNATCATGATATACTTGAAAACAATGTTACTACTGCTTCCATTTAGAACCTAAAGTGGCCCTGGGGGCTTTTCTTGCCATTTTAGTGGTGTTGCCTACCAAGAGCCGACATTGCCTTGATTGTAGTAGTAAACTTCGTACAGCCGAGCTTCGCTATTTACTTGATTTGTTAGGTTCACGCAGATATGAGAATAGCGTTACAGTTTCCTCAAGAATCCCGCATGCCAGCACAACAAGTAGATGTGACAAATGTAAGCAAGGCGAAAGGGGTAGAAGTATACATCATTCAAATCCACGGTAGACAGATGACGCAATATGCGGACTTGGGGCTCTTGCATTGTCAACCATCATTCTTGCAGTCAGGTAGGCTTTGCACAAGTTACATGGACGATATAAGTGTAGGATTGCCTTTTTTCTGGCCCATCAAAATTGCATAGACCATCTGTTCGATTGACCTATTCAAAGTTCGGACAGTATCACCAAACCTCCGCTGTTCGGAGTTTGAAGTCACAGAATTGGAGGTTGATGAGAGCAGCTATGGCTTAACGGCAACACAACTGGCGGTGGCTCAAGTGCTTAAGTGATGTGGCGAAGTTCACAATAAAAATGTGCATTGATTTATAACTCAGAGTGAAAGCCACTTGTAGTCATAGTATAAAACCCTTGGTCTCCCAGTTAATCATTGAGCCAAGACAACATTGTGATTTTAAGTATGCAGATCATGAAGTGCACGGCCAAATCTTTACAATGCTTTTCCAATACGTCAATGATGATTCCACCCAAAGAGGCCATACAGGTTTCATGAACCTAGAAGAAGCAGTCTCGTATTGTAAGTTGTTCGAATACGTCATAACCGAGTGATGTAACCTTGTTCTTCGCTTCACCGATCAGATTGTTGAGCTGCTAACTCTTGTTGCCTTGTACCAGGGGGGAACGAAGACTTCGCACCGCTCATTGATACCAAAGTTCTCAAGAATGAACACGACACACCCATCGGATACGAACATCGGTTTACCCCAAGACGACCAATCCGGGCCGGATCCCCCAGCTTGATGTTCAAAATAAATGGACCTCTAGGCCCATTGTCATACACCCATGAAGGTCTATCTTCGAAACACAAGCAAATAAGGCTCATGACTCTGCATTCAGGGTCAGCACAGGACCCATTGCGCTGTAGTTTGAAGACACACGACTTCCCGGATGGCATCGTCAAATACACTTGTCTCTCTTATGTATGGGGCCAGTCAACAGGTAGCTATCCAATGCACCTGGACTCTAGTGTCATCGGCGTAACCGGGAATCTCATGGCTGCACTGTGGCATATCCGAAGTGCTCACAAAGACATCCGTATATGGGTCGACGCATTATGTATCAACCAAGAGGACGATGTGGAAAAAGCGACACAAGTCAAGATGATGCAAGAGGTGTACTCCCACGCCGATCGTCTGATATCTTGGCTCGGACCTGCTCAGTCTGATGTTGATAATGTCTCCCATGATCTTGATCGTCTTGCACGTGCTTCATTGCACTGGGATCGTGATGATAACACTCGAAGCCGGCTACTCACTACATTAACTGATGTCAACTGGGTCAACCTAAGACCGGTTTTCGAAAGCGCCTATTGGTCACGCTTGTGGATTTTGCAAGAGATTGCTGTTCGAGAGAAATACAGGAAACTCATCAGACTGTATCACGACAACTTTGATTCTCTACGATCCTTCAAGTTGGATTTGATTACATTCTGGCACAACCTCATTGGCCACATGGGTGACTACCTGCTGTACGGAAAATGCAAAATCTCTCTTTGGTCAATATTCCTCATTAGTCGCGCGATGGCCAATGCCCGGGAAGATTTGAAAGCGGAAAACCAAAGAATGTCCTTGCCACAGAACAATGAATTCAATATCGGTCTCTTTGGTAATGGGGAAGGGCAGTGCCATTTTATTCGTACAGCATCGTCAATCCGTCTTATTCGCCAGGTCGAACGTTGTGTCGCCGAGCATGTTGACTTTGCTGGTGCCTATACCAATTCTTGCTATGGTCTCCGAGCAACCAAAGATCGCGATAGATTGTTTGCTATCGCCGGACTTTGCAAGCGCTCACGTACGGTAGTGGATTATCGGAAGGCTGATACCGAGGTTGTTCTTGATATTGCTGAAATGATGGTGACATCTCTTAAAAGGTCTCCTGCGCCAGATCCTTTTCCCATCCAAAACTATGCGCTCATGCCTTCGTTACAAGCTGAGCTGTCAAAAGCCGACACTTTGATTTCATGGGTTTCTTATGGGAAGAAGATTATAATTCCGGTAAAGATGTACTCCATAAAGTTTAATAGTCGTCGCCACGAACATTACATTGGGCGGAGGACAGACACCTATGAGAATACGAGTTTTGAGCGTGGTCCTGGCTGGGGAAAACTGCATACCAAATGTATGTATCGAGCAGAGGTAGTGAAGCTTTTTAGTCAGAGTGACAGGAATGGAGTTAGGGAAGCAGTTGTTTCACGTTTTGGAGGCGGAAGAATGGATTCTGAGGCCAGGAATAGGCTTCTGCTATGGCTGGATTATTCGGAGCCAGGGCAGTCCGTGCAGGAAATGTTGGATAGATATTTGAATATTGAGGAGTTCCCGGACTTGAGTGGAGAGGAAGATCTATTTCAGTACATCTGGCAGATGTGTGGTTTCGGACATCACTTGGGTCTCCTATCGGATGGTAATTTGTTCATGGGCTGCTCTTACTGCAAGATTGGCGATGAGCTTGTGCTGTTAGAAGGCTTTCGTCAGGCGTTTTTGGTTCGCAAAGTTAACCTGGAGGGAGATGTGATCTTTGTTGAAAAGGCACATGTGTTGGGTGTTCAGCATGTTGAGTTGATGTCAGGAGAGAGCACTGAGTTAGTAATGCGGTAGATTATGAGTGGAGTTAGATTTCATTGTTCTGTTTAAAACCGGGTTGTCCGCCAAAATGTTACTCTTTTCAGACCGAGAGACAGGCCGAGACTGTGCCAGCCTCTACCACGTCTGATGGCTACTCACCAAGTGTTCGCTTCTTACTGGTAACTGCATAGAAATTGAACCCTATATAGACCATGTGTCAGATTGTACCCTGTCTGGAGGACCCGGTTAGGGTTTCTGAAGAGCAGATTATATAACCTTATGATCACTGATATTACTATGACCGATAACAAAGTCCAAAGGTACATACCAATTCCTTTGGCGCAGTGGTATGCTGATGCCTCCCAGTCCATCAACTACTGAGTAACGGGCCGAAGGACTGAAAAACTAGAACCCTTTAGGGTTATAGCGAACAATTAATACGCATAAATCAATCAATCAACCGCTGCGCCAAACAGACATAGCTTCTTTGGACTTGTCATTAGTCCCTGTTCTATGCGGACCTATAGAGTATGGGATCTTTACATAGTCCGGAGGAGTGCAACCGAGAGAGTGAGTCTATGTCACACCAAGCATAGTCACACGAAGACTTTGTTTAACTCAAACTGGTCTATCTCCTTAAAAGTGGAACCTGCAAGAGCATCCAATTACTATGTCCTGCAAAACCGGCAGTTGTACCTGTTTGGATGACGAACTCTGGGACTCAGCGCAAGACTAGTGTTGCATTTGGCTCCTAACCAAGTCGTGTAAATACACCAGTACCGAGCACCATTTGTTGCTGCCTAATCACGGTACCTAACAGCTAAACTTCGGCGGTACCTATACAAGGATCATTATAGGGAAGGGTGAAGATTATTCGAGAACCATGGATGCTTTGTATACCCTACAATGGTTATAATGCGGGCCTCATACCTTGGTATTGAGTCAGGCTCGCTGTTGGTTCTTAGAAGACCAAACATTTTGAATGTAACCCCCACGCGCAGCCTTTGACCTATCTTGGCGGTTAGACGTTATACTTTGGTTCATGTGTGCAATATAGGCAATTCGGCGGGGCCAAAATACGGGGCTTGATGTCAACCGAGTTTAAGAAAGTGGTTCTGGGGCTTTTTCTTGGCATGTCTGTGTTACGTCATATGATCGTACAAAACGTCAGGGACGTCAAAATCGTCATTTTGACCATGACGTAGGGCCTTTCCTATTAGCTAAACTAGGAAGTGGGCCACATGATTGATAAATCCGAGTGGCCGTAGTCTCACGTGAACAGTGGGAGTCGGCTCTAACTCGAAATCCTGCTGGCGAAAAGTATAGTAGGACTACATGCTTAGCAACGAGATCGTGTGAAAGCTGTATTAGTCCTTGGTGCGAACATAAGCTACTCTGTGTTGAAAATACGTAAACGAATACTATATACGACGTAGGTCTCCACGGTCACATCCCACAAAAGATCCAACCCGAAAATTAGTAACACAGGGGCGTCGACAAAATCTTCAACAACTACTTCGTGTTAGTGGTGTCAAAGTTTGGCGTAGTTTGCAAACTTACATGGGCATCAAGATTGGCGGCGTTTTCGTTGAATTCGCTCCAGTTGGCGCTAAGTTGCTCTAGTAGAAAACCATCAGTATTTGACGATTACGACGAATGAAAGGGAACAGAAAAACATACCGCGGCAGATATAGACATTTTGAGCCTCGTCGTGTTCGGCGAACCTAATGTATAGCTTTTCAAGGAATTGGGCAGCATCTTCATCATCGCCGATTTGCATGACGACAAAGCAGACAGCTAGCTCAGGTTAGCAACTTTGAAACAGGCTCAGAAAGCAGTAAAATCTTGACGAACCTCTTTGACCAAACCCTTCATTATTCACCTTGTCACGGGCGTTGCTGATGACATTGATGAACAAGTCTTCTTCTTCGACGCTATCCGGGGAACCATCTGTGATGACTACAATAAGCTCTGGTCTCTCCAAGTAAACCTTTGATGTTGAATCAGGCAAGTCTACCGAATCAGGGGGTCTCTCTGAACCTGAGGCAATAGCTTTATCTAGAGACACTTGAACGATAGGCGTGATGACTTTTGAGAAGAAGCGGCTTCCTAGGGCTGTCCCTCCTTTCATTAAGTGACCCGAAAGGACATTTGTGACGTTGTCCACTTTGACATTGTCGTATATATTGGGGTGTCTGTTATGGCTGTTGCTGTTGATGAGGCGCAGGCGGATCCCATTAAGCTTAGGAGTCAGTAGGGTGCACACATCTGTAATCCCCTTAGCAGCACGCAGGAGCGCGTCGCGGCGAGATTCAGTTGCCCCCCTGAAGAGAGGCCACCCCATGGAGCCAGAGTCATCTGTAATCATGATTAGCACGTCAAACAACTGATTGAGTGTTGTACCACAAAGGAAACTCACCACAGAACAAAGTGACCCGATAGAGGTTAAGAGCGATGAGGCCATTGAGATACTCCTTTTTGTTAAGGTGATGATCGGACTTCCTGAACTCCAGTAGCCCTGACAGCACGGACTCTACAGTATGAGCATCCTGAGGAAAGGCATGACTCAACCCAAGCTTCTGAGCATAGTTGATAAAACTCTTCATATCGTGGACATAAGCAGCCTCTCCCTTCACTCGCCTCTCTTGCATGGCTTTGATACGTGAACGCTTCAGCATCTTGCGATGTTTAAGTGTTCTCGAAGCGTCCTCCTGCGCGAAGTCGTCGGTGTGGTACTCATGATCGTCGTCATAAGGACTCTGTTTATTGACGTCCACAATATCAGGGTCTTCACCGAATTCGAGTTTCTGTCTGTCTTGTTCAAGACGCTCCTTCTCTTGTACCGACTTAGCCGCTGCCAACTGATCAACCAATTCCTTATCCTTTGCTGCCTTTTCTGTTGCCTCCGCCTCTTTCTTTGCATAGTCCTCGGCGTGTATATGTGCGGCCAATTTACTAGCCATTGTCTTGCCGTTACGACCCATTAGGATCTGTTTAACTGTGTCATCCTTCTGTGCCTCAAAAACCTCCTGTCCGATGCTTGTTTCCATGAGCATCCGTAAAAGGTTTCCCACCAGCTCAATGGCTACCACATTGACGATTAGGTGTTGAATCAACTCGAAAAAGAGTTTACCCATTTGAAGCATTAGGTCGGCGGTTCTTTCCAGAGAGGACTTCTCATCAACTAACTGTACAATCTGGCTGGCCATGCGTTGCTTAAATTTGGCACGTTTGAGACATTCCACAGCCGACTCTGTCCCCTTTGTCGAGGCACCAGCCTGGATCAAGCGTTGAACGAGGGGCGCGTCAACAGCATTGATAGCTAGGTATAGAGCGGGGCGCTGGTTTATGTCGTCAACATGATCGAGATCAAGGTTGGGATTCTTTTGAAGCAGCTCAGCAACGATATCGGTTGCCTTTGCATCCTTAAGTGCGCACGCGGCAAGAAGAGCAGTCTGGCCTTGTGGGTTAACAAAGCCTGGATCGGCACCGTGTTTGAGAAGAACTCGAACCGCGCCAATATTACCCTTCCTGCACATGGTCATCAGAGCGGTGGTTTGAAGACCCGGTGGCCCGAAAAGGACATCAATGTTGAAGCTAGGGTCCTTCTTGGCATCTAACAGGGCGTCCTCATTGTAATTGGCATAAGCGGTGGGCGTCTTGAAGCTGTCCCACCAGCCGGGTTTAGTTGCGGCCATCTGATAAGCTGTTAGTTACGGAGCATAACCGGGACATACGATATAACTCACCATCAAAAGTGTAAGACAGGGGTAAAAACGCAAATGTGTAAAGTGTCGTAAACAATATGCCTGATCCGCGAGTATAGGCGAAGAGGTTTGCCTTCGTAACGGGGCTCTCTACAATGCAGAGGACAGGGTGACTGACCGGATTGACTTTATACCTGGTTCAACTAGTTAATGTATACCACTCCGGCTATCAGGCTATATCTGCACAAATCCGTTATAGGCAATATGTCGGTATCGAAAATGCGCAATGACGACAAATACCCACGACCATCTATGTAACGTTATCATATCTTTACTAGTTAGGTACGGCAGAGACAAGCCCTGACCCAATTTACTTTGATAGGTTTAGATAGACCAATGTCGGCTGACTATACGTAGGCTGAGAGTTGGTTGATTGCAAGAGCCCAACTTTCAACCATTTCTAATGAAGTAGCCGGGTCTGAGCACTCGCTTATGCACGATAGAGTGAACCCCATCTCAGGCAATGTCATCTTGCCTCAAAACACCTAGTTGATGTACCTCTAAGGACAAAAAGTCGGCTACAAAGGATTCACGCATTGGAGTTTTGGTTCGTGGGATTGTAGCCAAGGATGTCAATTACATGTCACAAATTTGGCTCGGCATTCCCAATATAGCTATGACGTCATGTTGTCTTAGAAATGTTATAATTACCAAGGTAGTACGCCTCTGCCAACGCATTTGATCGTTCACATTCTGCACATTCCTCCACACGAAATAGTCATGTCTAGCCTTGGTCTCAAAGAGCTTGCCGAAATTCTTTCCGCGACAAGCTCCCATACCGGCGGGAAGGAGCTTTACACCTTACACCGCACTGGGACAACAATGGTGCAGCGACAACTGGGCAAACCTTGGACCAGGCAGATAGATTTTACTGTTGCGGAGAATTCCTGTGGTGCAGTTGTGGAGTTTGAAGAGTATGAGGATGAGGACAAGGATGAGGCGGCCATGACGGAGGATCCTGAGGTCGACATTCATTATACTGATACGTATGAGAGAGAGGTATGTGGTGTTGAAGACAGTGTGGTTAGTTATCTCGTTTTGCTGACAATTGAAGTACAATCTAATCCTTCTCGACGAAGAAGCTAAGCCCCATTTGCTTGAGCGCGACGGCCGCGGCAATTGGAAGGTCGGCGACGACATTGATTTTGAAGTGAGCCCCCATCCCGAGACGCACTTCGTTTCCTTTTGGGATCACTACACTGGCGCCAGTATTATCTTGCAGAACAGCGATGGCGCTATTGTTGAAGTTAAGAAGTATGAGTTGGATTTCCCCTATCGCCGTACTCTTGTTCCCTCAGCAAAGCCTGGTACTCCCCTTTATCTCCAACAAGCTGGCATGAATGTGCTTTTGTACTTCATTGATGTTGATGACCGGATAAAACTTGTCGAATTCAAGAAGTATGGTACCGAGTCTGGCGAAGGTAAGTACCTGTTTATAGTGAAAATAGTCTGTGAACTAACATGTTGCTCAGCGATTACGATTGAAAACATTCCGGTTACCCCGAATATTCACCGATTCGCACTTTGTCTTGAAGGCGACTCAGTTCGTGGAGCCATTCTGTTGAAGAACGGAGATTTTCTCCTCGTTAACGACCAGACAAGCTTAGTTGGGAATGTATCATCCGCTGGGGTGCTAACAATGACTAAAGGGGAGCAAGCAGGAGCAATTGGGACGCGTAGCTTTGCAGGCGCTAATGGTGCGAAAAGTGGAGTGCTGGAAGTCACTTGGGTTAAGCTTAGCCGAGGTCTTCGATCGATTGGCCGTAAGACATAGTTGAATTGATTGGTTACGTCGATGAGTCAAACTAGCTGCAGCTCGTAGAATGCCGATTGTATTTTGGGTTATAACCTTGCGAAGTAGAACTATCAACAATCACATAGCATTCTCAATCAGACCATATTCGTTCAGTAGGATGCGAATTGAAAGACACAGTTATAAGCCAGCACTGTCTGGATCCATGCGCATTATTATCCTTTCACGGTGTATTAGAGTGCTGACCAACATGGAACGTCATTAATAGGCAATCTTACGTTTATCGAACTCTCCAACCTCAAGCCCTGATCACATGATCCAACGTGACTGTGACATAAGCGCGGTACATACATCCCGGGATGCCTGATTGACAGGTATTCTCTACAGTGTGTTTTCGCTCATTTCTTTTGTCCGTAAGCACAGTGGAGTTCGCTTCTTTGGGAAATTCTGTCGGACATTCACACTACCCACCCTACATGCACATGCACATAATATGCATGTGGAATCCTAAAACTCCACCACACATGAAGGTTGTCCAAAAGACCTTATCCAATGGCCCTGAATGACCAATGACTTGTTTCTTTTCTAACATATGGCTGTGATCTTGGTGATATATATATCTGAAAAGGTATTATACCTTTTGCTTCAACCTATATTGGCAGTTGCAGCTATAGCTAAACTACTCGTGTAACAACACCTCCTGTATCTCGTGCAACGATCTCTTAACCTCCAGCTAACAAGCTGCTCGCTCCCGACGTAAAAACTATCTAAGTGGGGCAAGATAAGACGCATCTTGCCGGGGTGGTGGCGCCTAGTTTTGCGCAAATGAGAATTCTATTGTCTCGCCCTAGAATACATGTTAGAACAGCACTAGCTTTAATACATTGTTAAAGGGAATGCTTACCTTCTCGGGGTTTTTGTTTTCGTCTACCCATCTTAAGTTTGGCGCCATGTACCACTCTTCCCAGTCTTCCTTAATCACGAGGCCCTCTTCTCTCAGAATCATGAAATGGCCAGACATGCTCAATTTTTTGAAGACCGTTGTGACTGTTGATAAAGCGGCTTGGTCTCCACCATTCTTATAGCGAAACTCCCAGTCATCCGCACACCCAATTACAGGCTCCGAAATAACTAGAGAGAAGCACCGAGATGGTTCTTTGCCTGCCATGTTCCAGTTGATTGTAATAAGACAATCCGTTGCCAACTGGCTTCTCAACTGAACAGAATCCGACAGAGTATTCCAAGCAATCCAGTTCAAACGGGTCCTCTCCTGGCGAATCGTTGCGACACCACGGGCATCTTGAAGCCGATCTGCACGTCCAATGCGCGCAGTATACTCATCAGGACGATCTATCTCGCGGAAGTCCGATTTCCAATCCTTTGCCCCTGAAAAGTAAAACGTCCAAGTCCCATTCTCATCTCCCTGTGGCATCCATCCAGGCAAAACATCAAAGGAAAAACGTCGCTTATTGAGATCGCGGGCGACTACTCCATTTCCTGTTGTGCCCAGGGAGGGTTTACGGAAATGAAGAAAAAGATCATGAGAACAGCCTTTTCCAAGGTCCCAGCCTTGAAGGGAAACATTCTGCCAAGGTGCCTCAACCCACTCCATGATTCTTTTGACCATTTCGACTGTAAACGGGGCGCCATGTCCATACTTATCGGCACCTTGTTTCTTCATGTCTACATAGGTATGAATTGCAACAACAAGTCTATTGTCACCACCGAACACCCAAACAGGTGCGCCACTATGGCCATGAGCTGTGTTCATCTTGTACTTGAGAACACTTGTTTTTGGGTTGCGCAAGATAGAGCCTTGGTAGCGTTTGTCGGTATTGATAGACATGTGGTTGGGCAGACTTCCAGGGAGGTCGCTAGGACTAAAGCCAGCCATCTCGACGGAAGGGTAAGGGTCTTGTTCAAGAGAGGTAATCATGGAAAATCCAAAACCTGGGCGAGGAAGGAGTCTCACAGTCGCGTCGTCAGTCCGTGGAGTCAAGGGGATCAGCAACACGGCATAGTCAGAAGCCCTAAACTTTGAATCACCCTCAGGAGTGTTCGCCGCGAGGTAACTCTGATATTCGGGGCAAATACGATAGTTATCTTGCGGAACAGGCACAGTGCGGTATCCGGGTACAGTCTCCCTAATACCGCGCGTGTTGGGCTTGATGATGGCCTTAGTTGGATCAATAATTTCGACTTCGTCGGGCAATGTTTTGATAGTTGCCTTCATGTTAGTCGTTTTCGAGCCGTCAGAGTTGACAAGGTTGTGTGCTGCAGTGACAATGACGTCCCATTTAGGGAGGTCAGGGGCAATCATGTCGCAACACTTAGAAAGCTGTTGAATTTCCTTCAGAAGCTTTTTGCGCGCCGCATCCGGATTGTTTGGAGCACGAGCACCCCGAGGACCAGCCGGCCGAGGTGCAATACCCCCATCGAGGTGATACAGAGCGATCTGCTTCTTCTGGAGTTGACTAGTGAACTTGGACCAAGCGTCGAAGTCATACCGCTGGCCCCAGTTCACAAAGAATCCCGTGCCGACAGATTCTAGTAGATTGACCTGTTAGTGACATCCATGAGAGGAGGGATCCAATAGAACTTACCCTTGCCGTCTTTGTTGAAGCTTAAACGGACAGTGTAAGGAATTGCTGCGTCAAAGTCTCGGTTGACAAGCGGTTCATGCTGGACATTCCGGTGAGGTTGATAGCTTTTGTGAACAGGGGGGAAGTTCAGGTGAACAGGGGAAAAGTCTGCGGCGGGTGCCATGGCAGTATTCGGGAACAACAAATTGTCACGTTGTGGACGTCTGATGATGAATGTCGTGGCGAAATGTTGGTGCTTTCTAGTGCCATTTTATATTTTATACCCAAGTGGCGTGAGTGGTCACCCAAGACCAGAGGGCGAGGGTGTAAAAAATAAGGAGTATACCAAAGAAAACAAGCCCAACTTCAAAAGGTGTCTCTATATGTTGCCCAGGAAAGCCACATATCTTTGGTAGGCTGGAGGATCGTATGGATTTTGGTGCTAACAGAGGTGTGAAGATCCCACGAGATGCTTACTGTACACACGGATGCTCAAAAGGCAATGCACCATGACGTGAAAGTTTAGTGTTTGGCTGATCAATGTGTTTCGGTGACGATAGTTATGACAAATACACTAGTTGTAGGCTCAGTACCTTCACCATCAGACCGATCTGAAATCACACAATGGCTTACAATCCTCCGAGTTTGATACTTGCCTATATTGGTGCCACTATCCTTTGAAAACCCTAAGTTATGTGCCTTTATTTCGTCGGAAGAACACGGAGGCGTGTCTTCAATATACATCAGGTGGTCATCATTACGGTATAACAAACTCTCAGCCCTATAGAGTACAAAATACAAATAAAATTCCCATAGCTGAACACACCGAAGATAAAACTAGTAGTTGATAATATGAGACGTGTATCTAACACTAAAAGCCATGTAAGACCGACGAAGAGCCGACTCTAGTGAAAGTACTTTGCCGTAGCTATATATCACGAAGTCATATGGCTGGCAGTTACACCAAATTAGTACCAGTATGTTTAGGATACCCAACCCAAGACCACACCAGGGACAAGATGAACAATGCAGTGAGTGTCACATCCGTGGAATGCCCTTAAATCAAACCTGCTTCTAGAATTATTGGAAAGAGCAAAATATGGCCAATGAAACACCTAGGCCTAGAGATAACTATGTATGATAATACCGGGCACTATTGTCCTGTCAGGCTAGAAATTGCGATTCGGTGTTTTAAAACCATGGTTTACCGGCGAAATAGACGCAGCCACTTGTGTCCATTCGGCTAAAATAATGCCACAAGATGATAAAACTTGTATGGGCAGGCCTGTACACTTTACGACAGTGACATGTATATCAGATTATACCCTGTACAGAGGTCATTGTTAGGGTTGGGGTCTATGGACAGGAGATGTTGTCAGCTTATAGTCACTGGTATCACTACAACCAAAAGACAAAGACCAAAAGATCCATATTGTTGGCGTAGTGGTGTCGGTATACCCCCAGAACGGTAGCAATATACCGCGAATACAAAATCAACATACAAAATCAACTACTCCGAGAAATGTGCCTCAAATATTATGCTGGTGGCCGACTTTTTAGGGTTGAAGAATATCACATGTAGAGCCCATAAGAATAAATACCCCACTGGAATAGTGATACTACCCGGTGGAGTAGGGGCTCACACATACAGGATTGTAAGTTCAAGATTTGCATGCCTTCATGCCATATATGGTTTATGGTTCGTTAAACCAGTAGCACAGACTATACAGGAATCTGCATCCTTGAAGCCCTATAATTCTTCACCGAAACCAAAAATGGCGAGAACGCAAGCTATCTCCTAATTGGG
The DNA here is from genome assembly GCA_000833645.1 of Huntiella omanensis. Classification (NCBI taxonomy): domain Eukaryota; kingdom Fungi; phylum Ascomycota; class Sordariomycetes; order Microascales; family Ceratocystidaceae; genus Huntiella; species Huntiella omanensis. Next base: position 64,845 of record JSUI01006488.1, read on the forward strand.
TTTTCGGCTGGTCATAAAGTCGGCCAACTAAAAAGACACCCAACCATACCGGTACTGACGTGGCATTATTACATATTAAAATATAGAACGGCTAGCCTACACTTCAGCCATGGGATGATTGCAGCTGCCACATACGTCATTCCTTCGATTAGGCTTTTTGTACCACCAGGCTAGGAACTTCGCCACCGGCGGAACTCGCTTATTATTAGGATGCATCCTAAATCCTATGCGGACTATCAAGGGATTTGCCTGACGTCTCGAAATTGACGGGATCACTGGGTTGTCCAGTCGGTCTGCCCGAAATCGCGTCATTGAATTGTATTATTGAGGCCGATCCAGCTGGTACGCCTTGGCTATGTCCCAGTATCAATAAACGTGGCCGTCAAAATAACCTGAGCGGAAAATCGTTGGCTTGTCCTGGCCGGTTTCTTGGCAACGACGTAATGATTCTCTTCCGTCGCGCTACATTCGGCCACAGTACGTGGTGAGATCTACGGACCCGGATGCCGGGTTAAGGGTCGGGTGTACAGATACTTTGAGTCTGTTAAAAGTCGCAATATCGTAGATACATTCGGTATGAGATATATAGATACCGAAGCGTGCTCTCGCCTGAAGAAGGAACGGACGCACATGTCCATTTCCAACCCAACTACCACATTATTCCTTTGCCATGTCTTCGGTTACAACATCAGGGCCAGTATCCACCGTCAACTCGGACTATCTAAGTCCGGACGAAGTTCAGGACTTGCCTGATCCCAGCCGACTCTTCGAGGATGTAACACCCTTTACCGTGAGTTTAACATTCATGAAAGATGGAACCAGTATGTTCTTAACCCTAATAAACCTGAAATGATATTGATACTAACACCAAATCAGAACACTCAGGGGTCGGCTTTTTTGTGAATTTCGGATCACGTTATGATCACGTGGGCGTGTATAAGGTTTCGACTTCACTTGCCGTGAACCAATCCAACAGGGCAAAGTTTTCAGCTTCAAAAGACACTTCCAGGCTCGATGTAATCATTGAGGAGCAAGAAAAGAATTTGGAGTTCTTACGCCAAGATGCACCGAGATGGGATGTGATTCTTACAGCCGCGCACAACCTGGTCAACAGTGACGGCTCAGCTACGACCGAGTTAACTGCCTATATCCAAAATATTGAAGACGAAGTAGAACCTGCGGACCCGGATCAGCCAATCAGTATTCACAACTGCAAGCCCATCGCAAGTGATAAGGCTGCCCCTGGGTGGAGAAAAGTCTCAGTTCCCCGTATCAATACACGGATATGCCCACAATACTCTGTTCACCTATCCTCAAACCAAATCGGCCCGGGCCCCTCTAGAGCCTCTGACTATGGAGCACTTCTAGTTCCAATCACACCGACGAAGGCAGCGAAGTCAATCGTATGGCGGCCACGACCAGGATTTGGTCTTTCACTACCTATGTGTCTAAGTGACGAAGCATACGAAGAAGCGGAGATGCCTGAATACATCCCCGGGACGCAGCCTGGGCAAAACGAACGACCCGTTTTCTTGGATGCCGCTTCACGTTCGCTTGGTTACGTGGAAAAAATAGAGAACAAGAGTGTTCTTAAGTACGTCACGTTGCCGATTCAAGGAAATGTTGGTGAACCAGTTTGGGTATTTGATGGCGACGACAGGGTCATTGTTGGTATCCACAACTACCTTGATATTTCAGAGACGACCGGAGTGCACGACTACGAGGATGGTGTCGCTGTTCACTATGGATATGCTGCTGCCATTACTATTGAAATGATGGAGAGGGTGATGGCATGGGCTGAAATGCCATGGCGTGATGTCTCTATACAGGCGTGGTCGCCAGACCAGCAGCATCCACAGGATATGTTTCTTCATTTCTGCAAGCCGGCATTAGGAGCAATCGGCAACGGTGTCATTGCCCGTGATCTTTCGTCGCGAAGAACAATAGTTGATGTGTTCCCTGGCCGTATGCCTCAAGGCACGGAGACTGGAACCTGGGCTACTCGATTTTCCAGTGCAAGGACATGGGGATGGGATTACAAAGACAACATAGATGCTTGCGAGTTGACTGGGAGAATAACAAGAGCTGATCTCCAACTTGGCCAGGCCACGGACGCCGAATTTCAGACGGCGATGTCAGAGATCAACAAAATCAAATCGGAACGTGCAAGGTTACAATGGGTCGCATGGGACACTATACACGCATGTACTGAGCTGAAGCCAGACCTTGGCGTTGAGAGTCTCTTCAACATTACTTGGCTTAGCGATAGTCGATATCCCACCGGCTGTGTCACCATTGGGATGACCCGCCGAGACATTTCCGATGCTGACGCCTGGGAAGAGCGCTACCGTGCCGGAAAGGGTCTTCTACCGACAAAGATTCCTGCGGGTTGTGAGATACCAGTTCTGTTGATGATGAATGATACCGGGATTCCGAAACGCGGCGAGAATGAAGAAGTGGATGAAGATTGGGAAGAGTCGTATATGGGAGAAAACATGGGATGGATAAAAGAAGATGATGCGCCTGTAGCTGGGGAGACGAGGTGCTTTAGGTTCGTCGGTGGAAGTACGTGGCGACCTGACGATGTTCCTGGCGAGTACCCCATCATTAGAACTCACGATCAAGATGATGATTCCATTTCAATGGAGACTGCACCCGACGAGACTGTTTCCGTTGCTCTGAGCGACGCTACATCTTCAGACGCAACAATGGAAGAGGCAGATTCAAATTCCGAGGTGTCAATGAGCTTCTTCCAATCTCCCACCGCCAAAGTCGCAACGGCAGGGCCCCAAATGCGTGAGCCAAATCCCTATCCATCTTCGGGTAGCATAGACCCCAGTTTACCGCAGCGCGATGACGCAGATTCTCCCCTGTGGACTCACATCGAGTCGTCTAAGAATCTCCCTAAAAGCCTCCCTACTCAACCTAGCACCCCAAGAACTTCCAACTTGGTCAAATCACCCATTGTTCCACCCATCAAGCCAAGTCCACCCTCTAAGCCCACGAAGTCAAAGACGGTTACACGGGACGACAAGCCCATCCCTGGGAGTGCCCAAAAGAGAACTAGCCGTGGCAAGGATATCCCGACTACACAGGCCCCTGGTGGCTCTCCGAAGGGTAACCACGGAAAAGAGGCTCGAGGACCTGGAACACCAAGGAAGGATGCCCAAGTCAAGCTTAAGGCATCTGCTGCTCAGCCGTCTTCAAAGACCACCGTGGAACGCGCGGCGAAAACGAATGGCGTGAAGAAGATAAGTGAGTTTTTCACCCCGCACCGGCGTTCATCGGTGGTTCCGGACGGTACCGACGCCATGGATAAGAAGGGCGTGAAGTCTAAGTTGGACTCTTCCAGCTCCAGAAATTGGAACATTCCTGGCCGAGGTAAAGCTGGATCTGCCGTCAAGGACAAGGTTGCTTCTCAATCCACTGCTGGTGCAACTAAGCGAAATCCATACATTCCACAAAATAGTCCTTCCACTCCAGAATACCTCAATGAACCTCTACGTTCATGGCCAGGGGGTTTTGATATGCCTTCTCAGGGGTCGCTATCACAGACATCTCGTGTCTCTGGCCGGTCAGTTTCAGGCTCTTCAAGCTATACTACTAGCTCTGCAAGCCCCTACATCGGCCACGTTAATGGTGGTATCCCATCGCATGTGGATGGCTCGCATTATAGTAGCGTGTTAGGGAGTGTTGTGCATGGATCCCCCGATGTGGAATCTGAGGGCTCTTTTACTCCATTCCAAAATAGCTCTGTACATGTGTCTTCTCGTGGGAACGCTTCTCCGCGGGTATTCCAAGAACCAATTGACCCCAGAATCGCCGATTATCTATCACAGAGCTCCCAGTTTTCCAACGATGGATACAGTAGAGCTGGAAGCAACGCCTCTTCCCCAAAGAGCGACACAGAAACGGTGCGTAGTGCCCAAAAACAGCCACATTCCACAGGCAGTGTTATTTCAAAAGCATCCACGCCCTCCAACAAAAGCTCTAGCAGCAGGGGGAGTAAGAAATCTGCGCCAAGCGACAAGAACGAGCCGGTTGTGAATGTGGCTGATCAGGGAAGTTCGTACTTTGGCAAAGTACAGAGGTTTATAGTAAGCGCATGTAGCGCGGGAAATAAATGATCTCGCAACCAACGTGGCACTTGTGTCGCCGTATCGTGGTTTGGACTACGTCGATTTGGTGGTGATATGGTTACAGCGCAACGGACATGGCAAGGGTTCACTGTGACGGAACCTAGGGTTATACATGGGCAACTCAGAGCCTGAGAAAGACTGAGGCGTGAGCGAATCGCCATCTTGTGAGATGCTGTGGAGATGAACGTTTTCTATCGACGTGATACAGACACTTTCATGAGTTCAGGGTGCTGGTTTCTGTGTCGAGCGAAATTTTGATTTAGATTGGGTCACATTCTGTAGAATGGTGGGTCACATGAGCATTTGATTTGATGATAATGAGCTTTTATTGTTTAATATTGTTTGGTTTATTGTATACTTGTGAATATCTATCTTGAGCATGTTTTTCGAGCACTAATGGTTTACATGTGACATTTTCTCTCTCAGCACGTCTAAATTGGCTATAAGTGTGTCAACAGCATATCCATCTGCTCTCAATCATTTCGCTTGAAGCTACGCCCTCAACTGTATCATTCGGAGACTATATCACTGAACACTATAGTTACCACTTTTGTTCTCTTCATGTCAACGGGGTGACACCGTCTAAGATTCATCACGACTATTTCCGGTCAATTAACACTCCGTTCTTTTGAGGCCGGTGGTAACCGTGGAACGGCAGAAAATATTCATGCCACAATGGACAAGGGGCAAATTTCTCATCGCTCCAGTCTGCAGCTTGAATGGCAGACTCGTCTGACCACAGACTCTCCATTGAAGGTTTCCGGCGGAGCGCGGAAGGTTCCATAGGTAGAGAGATTCCGGCACTTACCACCGGTTTCTTCGAACCACGGGATTGCCTGCTATAGTTCGTCGCCTCGCCAAGAGAAGGGATGGTATGTCTCCGAGCCTTGGATGAATCAGTTAAATGTGCTCCCCCCGATGATAAATCATTTTGAATGGAATGAATTTGAGCTTGATTCTGCTTTGAACCAATATTGACTGGATTAGACGTGATATACGTAATGGCGTCTGATCCCGCATAACCGGTATGAGGCGTTCCCTTCATTTTTGCCCGGTCATTGTAGTTTTCTTCAACATGTAAGTTGATTGGCGTAAGCTTTGTCTCAATATTTCCGTTTTCGAATGTGGAACAGCTTGGAGTAACTGGAAGAAGAGCCGAATCTTTTGGCGTATGGGTATGGCTTATCCCTGTACTCCTAGGTGACTGTAGTTCATTTTGAGATGAACTGATTGGCTCAACCTTGATGGTTTCAGGCGCAGAATACCGTTCGCCAGAGGAAACAACAATAGGTGTTTTTTGTGGTCGCATACAAGACACAGACGAGCGAACACCCACGGAAATTGACGGCGTTGCAGAAACAAGAGTTGAACTATCCGCGCTCACGGGATAATCTAGTATTTGTGGAAGACATGTCTTCAGAGGGGTATCCGTAACTTTGACCGATGACATCCGAGGGCTGGGTGGAATGGATGCTTTAAGCAGATCCTTTGTTGGCGTCGTGCAGTAGACATTTTGAGACTCTGAAATTACTAGACGGCTTCGTGATTCTTTCACGATAGGACGTGGTCTCGGCGAAGAGGAAACCTCTTGAGCTCGTGAACGGGTCAAACGTGGCCCGTGATCCGGGTTTAAAGATGCCCTAATTGATCCGGTGCTGGGGGGTAGATCACAAACTGTACTTCTTTGGATTGAGGGACGAGTAGAGCGCGCATGGCTACAGTGACTGATGCAAGAGGTCACGGAATCTGGCGATGGGGGGCAATGGTGGCAGGACACACTGCGAGAAGCTGGGCTATGACTATGATGAATCGAAGAGGCTTGACAAGAAGCATGGCGGTGGTGTGACCGGTGAGACATGTGCCGGTGACAGTTCGGTTCAAAGTGGATGTGAGGAGCAGGGTGACATGGTACTTGGCCATGGTGGCGGCTAGCCCGCGGAGAGTAACAGTTATGCGATAGGAAATCGCAATGCAGGGCATTCTGCATTAACAGCTGACTTTGCATCGGACTAGCAACTGATCTGTGGTGCCCAGGATACACCGAAGGAGGAAACCCCGGTCCACCGAATGTAGGATAAGGCCACGGAGTGAAAGTCTGGGGTCCTGGGCTTGGTGGATCACCAGTGATCGGTCCTTGCGCAATTGGCTGAGCACTGGTAATGGGTGGTACATATTCATCTTGACTTGGTATCCAAGGACCATTTACCTGCTCGATGGTGGGATTGGGAAGGGGATGAATGGGCAAAGGGCCATGGCCATTCGGAATTTGACCGACCTGCAGGTCATTCTTGACGTGCTGGGATGAGGGACTGATTCGAGTATGTGGTGGTTCTTGTCGGGGCTGGTCAATAATAATGTCTTCTCTGTTTTCCTGCGTTGGGATTGTCTGGCGATCAACTGTGTTGAGTTTCTCTGTCGGACTCGAACTCGGATGTACAGGCAATTGCAATGGATCCAAAGATGATATCTGTGGTTCCGAGACGCCCACTTGCTCCTGATTGTCTTGGTCGTCTGGATTAGTGACAGTAATGCCATTGTATGGAGCGGTTGTTGATGTAGCATCTGGCACGCTTCGATCCTGTGCCGTCGGGCTTCCTCCAAGGTGATTCTGGGACGTATCAAAAATCGGTGAAAATGTTCCCAGGTCGTTAGACGCAACAGATGGCGCACGTCGCGGGCTCCACGCCCCATTGCCCTGCTGGCCAGACAATTCATAATCTTCTCCGGTACCACTTAAAGATGGAGAAGTTATTCCACGTGTCCCGGCTGAAATATCTCTAGTTGGAACCCGTGTGGAAAAAATGCGGTTCACTATGCCTGGACGCTTTAATGAGAAAAAAGGGGCATACGAATGATCTGGGGCCCAGTGGGAAGTATGGGTTCCAACTGCAGCTACACCAACTGTAAGATCGGAATGGCTTTGAAATTGGGAAAGTATTCCATTCTTGTCAGGGCCATCGGGTGAGAAGCTAGACTGTGATGGCGGGAGAAACTTGTCAGACAAGGTAGGGACAGACCCGTCAGCGGGAGACTGGTTGTAAAAGATCGTGTGTGACATGGAAGCTGTTAAAATAAAGATGAGAATGTATTGAAGTGTGGAATGGTTTGCATTGACTCTGAACTGGATACATGTTGTACAAGAAACAATACGCAGTTTTTATAGTACGATGCTCTACATATCGTATATACATACATGCACAGCTCTATATGTACATTTTGCCTTTCATGATTCAGGCAACCATTCACCAATGTGTTCGAGGTACAATTCAGCTGATAGAAGACGAAAAGTATGCACACACTTGCTCGTTCCTACAAGGATGAATCACTCCCGCTATACATTGATCTCAACCACCGTTATAGTCGCATCACATAATTATGTGTTTGCCTAGTTATAGATTGATTTCCCGGCGGATATCCTTCCAATTAGCTTTGCGTTTAGCCAAGATGAACGACTATTGGTTCATCCTAAATATACCGGGATTTGTGATGTTCATCCTTAGATACTTCAAGTCTGACATGATTTTCCTTTGTGTCATTGTATGTGCATTGGTCTGTTTGAACCTGATTAATAGGCAAACTGCAACATTTGTCAGGCGTTGCGTTGTGATATTGATACATACCTAACCGCCTCAAGGGTTTCAGTTTGACATGGTTCTCATTAGGGTTTGTGAGGGACAGGAAGCCCGTGGGCCGAAGTAGAAAGCAGGCAAACAGGCTTTGGAGGAGAACAGCAGTTGTTTGACAGAACACATTTATACATAAATTATTGATTATATGTTTATTCGAGCTTTCTATAGAGCCTCGAAAAATATTTTGAGAAACGCCACCGCCATAATCTGGTCTGTTGTACCGAGACGGCACCGCAGCCGACAGCGGAATATATCTTAATGTTAAAAATATTTGGGTGGTCCCAAGATCTGTGAGCTAAGTTACGGTTGTTCATCCCGGCCCAAAGAACAGAAACGTGTAGAATGGCATTGATTTTAATATGAACGGTACACTCTTTGACGTTAGCTTTTGGACACAGAAACTCTATAGTCAGCCCGCTAAGAGCATGGCTTCATAACGGCTAGGGTCCGACTACCGCATCCGTGACCGAACCTGCGAAACCAGGGTTGTCTATAACAGGATCATCCCCAGCCGGAGGCCTATGAAAATGGCTGCCAATAATTCATGCGGCTGAATTCGTTCTTTTCATGGGGTATCAGGAGCTACCTGTTGAACACCGCCTCGTTCTCGCCGGTTCACGTTTTCGTCCTTGTTCGTTTTGCCGGAACTCATTGGCCTACTGTGCCTGATGATTGCCGCTCTCACTCCGCGCCCTCTTGGGAGAGGGTCAAGCTTTTGAGGCGGCGGGTTTCAAGTTTGGCGCTTGCTTGTATGTACATACATATGTACATGCCCGGAAAAGGCACGTTCTTGAACTACGGCAAGCAGAATAGACGCCCTGCACACACACACGCTACGCAAAGAGGAACTATTCGACAGAAAAGCCGTCAGGCAACGGAAACCCTCTTCCATGACATTTGTAACAACAGAGACGCAGAAAATGCTGGTCGGGGAAACCACCAAGGGCTAGTCCCGAGCAGAGGTCAGGAGTGTGGCGATTACCGGTCTCCACTTACCACATTCCACACGAGTGGTACTGCCAGAACTGCTTACTCGCCCCACCTCGCGGTTATCCAGCTCTTTAGTCGTGTACTGGCATCGGCTATGCATCACACATCAGCCAGCATTTCATTCTCATCACGTGACTACCAAGTCCCAGTAGAGCATGATGTATGGGGAAAGTAGGGTAACATCGCCGCGGCTGTTTCGCAGCAGAGGCCATACAATCCTAAACTCGGGACTGTGTGGATTTCTTTGTCGTACTGCAAACGTGTGGAGATTCCTTGGGTACTCTCCTACAGGTTGTTTTTGAATCACCAAGATGATGCAGGCTCCGCTGAGCTCGAGTTACGAGCGCTATTAAGATCAAACAATGTCGCAGCCTCGTTTCTAGCTTGTCAGTTAATAGCGGTCAGTGAGACGGGTGTTACCTTGAGGTCCCGGAACACAAGACTTTCACCGTTGGGCAAAATCATCCATTGGTCACGTGACCCATTCATATATATCAAACACCAATATGGAAATTCACGGGGACGGCACAAAGTATTGACATGGTCTGACATATTCTCGTATCAATTCATTACTATTCTATAGAGTCATTAAGCTGCTGCTACTGGCGCTTTGGGAGTAACGTGTAGAACAGTGCGAACCTTTTGGTTCACTTTGTTCCAAAGACGACGCCGGCGTCCGCACATCTGAACAGGCACAGTCCCATCGAGTTGCTCTGGTGGGAATTCCATATCACCTTCTAGTGGTTCCTCCGTGCTCATCGCATTCAAATCTGTAGAGATACAATTAGTGTCAAATGCTCACTCCGAGTGACAATGGTAGTTACTTACCCTCAGCCTCCTCGTCAAGCTCTTGTTGGAACTCCGAAGCAGATCGCCCCTCGGGGTCAGTGACTGAAATCTTTTCATCTCCATATTGAGTGTCAACGGCCGTAGTCTGGCTGGCATATGTCGACGCGCGGCTGAACCCGAGAAATGTAACGTTAGTACCAGCGCTCAGTTATTGGCATCGCCGGGTTTCGGAGTGACTTTGTTATATCTTGTGTGTATGACCATAACAGGCTACTCGAAATAAACCAAACGAATAATCATTCAAACTAACCTTAATGTGGCGGCTTCATTCAAGTCAAGACTAACCTTAGTCTTAGCAAATTCCTGATTGATTGAACTAAGCGACGGCGACTTTCGAAGGCTCCGCTTGATTTCAACCGTAGCCGGTCCAACTTTACCCAAACCAGTTTTCGCAATTATGACTTTCATCGGATTTCTATGGCACGAGGCGTACAAGCGTACCGAGAAGAAAACATATTGAGGAGCTTGAAAGACCGGGCGGAGTTGGGGGAACATCCGCTGCGTGAAAACACGAAGGCCCGCCATAGCCGGCTGTGACTTGATGACGACGAGAATGGTGATGACGAAGAAGAAATCAAAAAAGTTAGACTCCAAAACGTGGGGGTTTTACCATCCATATACACTCGGTACTGCTTTTGCCTAACAGGAAATGGGACCGAGCGTTTTGTGAATGTCAGGCAAATCGGCTCCACTCTTGTGCAGATACTTGTTCAGACTGTGGGGAATCTTCACATGATGGGTTATCAGATTTTAGTAGTAGGCTCCGAGGTGCATGGAATGACGACAACAGAAAAAAGGAGGTACGAAGTCGGGGCATTTATGCATGTTAGGAGCGGGTCTGGTGATGGTATGCCTGCCGGGCAAGCGGATGTATTTCCCCGTTTCAGATAACCCAAAGCCCAATCTCTTGGGTAAGGTTCCCGTTAGCGGGTCCACTGCAAATCTAAGTTCTCTCATCGATGGTGATCACTGACTTGATATGGCAACCTTTCACACACAGAAAGTGGGGTTGTGGAATTCCTATAGGTTTGTGTAACAGACCCCAAGACTCGGTACACGGTTCCCAGTATAGATGTTTCAGCTAATAAACCGAGCTCTTCGGAGAAAGGCTATCAAGGTGGGTATGACTAGGGTAGCTCTTAAGTGCCGGTGGGATTTGAGCCGAGTAGGATTGGACTGTTGAAGCCCAAGGGAGTTTGGTGGCCGCTTTTGGGTATACCGTGTATCGTCTATGCATACAACGTTCAGCCCAAGATATCTTGCTGTTATACGAGGTAGGCATTTGTAATCTAGGTTCATCTAAATACACAATGACAATTTGATTGCATGATCCTGTTTGAGGGGTAACGGCCGAAGAATGACTATTGTGTCGTCTGCCAACTGTCCTGTCGCTTATTTTGCTTCTTGGGAGATACAGGGGGGAAATAAAGACACCCATCGTTGGCTTATTTTCCCGCATTCGTTTCTAGGCCCCGTGGAAATACGATACTCCAAGTAGCAGCTGCTGGATGACATGTGTATCATTTTAGGTTGCGTTGGTAGGATGTCAATGTCATGAACAGAATTGGTCAGGCTAGCTCTAATAGCTGTACCAAGAATTCCCCCCTTTTTGCAATTACAGAATATTCATAAAATCAATTGGATATGTTTTCTTGCCAGTCAAGGTTTAAGTTGCTAAGAGACCGATCTTACCCAGCTTGTTCACGATAGGCGTCCAAGTTGTGCGTCCGATAATCTGCCTGATACACCGAGCATGAATGACGTCACTGTTAATAACCGTAGATTAGTGAGGTAAAAGCCCAAATGCAAGCCAAAGTTCTCTAGTGAATGCCCTGTGTCAACCTCAGCCCTATCTGATAGCTCCTCACTAGTTACCCCACTTATTCCCAGATAGTAAAGTCCGGGCGTGTTTCCTATATAGTCCCTGATAGAACACGCACTTATAACAAAGTCAACAGGTTCCACTCTTTTTGGCGCAGTGATATGCCGGTGCCATCCAGTCCGTCATAATATCTGAATACTTGTAGATTGGAACCGCCAACAATCTTGAAGTTACGTGATGCCAGCCTCCCCTATCGCCCATGCGGGGCTTCTGTGAATCTTAACCAATGGCCACTTTGGAAATATATCGTTCGGTGTTGTGTGAAAATGTGTGCTGAGTGTCCAATGAATACTCTACTACATGTGGGTTCCTCCATCCTGTTTGATGAACACTAACCCGTTTCTTCTCTGTTCTCAACTAGGGTTGTAGGCTCCTAAGGCACAATCACTTCCTATGAAGTCTCTGATCAAACAAGCACCTACAACGCACCTAAATATGTCACTTCTGTTTGGTTCCCAGTCCCACAATATCTCCAAGGTCGCCATTTCATCTTCCAGCACAGACATTCCACTATTGATTAACAACTCTTACCCCCCTCAATTGTAAAAATCCATAATGCGACATCAAAACACCTTATCCATTGAATTCATCTTATCCCACGTGTCCAAAGACTGCGGAACAACCCGTTGAATACATTGTCTCATCCGCCATTGAGAAGTGGCCCCAGAGCTATGTACTTACACCGACTGTATAACCCATGTTCAAACCTTGCCACTTTCGGACGACAATCAACAATCCCACGAAAAAAAGAGTCAAACCCAACAGACTCCAAAAATGCTCGTCTCCTGATTCTCACATGAATACGTCACCACTCCCTATTCAACCCCCAATGCACCCCGTTCCTACCGCAAATTCTCCGTGCCGCACTTGCCATGCACACTCCAACCTCGTCGTCTCATGATTCTCTCAAGGCTGGGCGTCGCTCCAGTCACGTGAGGCGGTGTGCAGGGTTAACCGGGAGACCCATGTCTACGCCCCCCCGGAAGCTCCCCATGTTAACTTGAAGAAGCCTAATGGATTTATGTATTGTACAAAGTCAAGAGCAAGAGCCCAACGACAAGACGAGACAAATTCTCTCTTCTTTCTGACCTGCATAATCGTCGTTTTCCTCAGAGATGCCGCGGACTTCAGAATTCTCACCTTTTAGCTATGGCCAGAAGAGATGTCTTAACGAAGACTTGGAGGATGCGGCTTCATTGGATTTCGACGATGCAGATATGATGGATTTGGCTTATGGAGATGATGAATCGGGATCTAATGAGTTTGAAGATTGGATGAATGGCGTTTTTGGATGTAAGCATACATTAAAGTTTCTGACTTCAACCGTCCTTCTCACACAGTGTTCACCAGATGTAAATGGACTATACAAGCAACTATCCAGCATGTACACCGCCGACGAAACCACCGACACCGACACCTACATCGACATCGACATCGACAATTCCGATAGTTCCTGGGAAAGCGCATCCTCCGACTGGGAAGAAACCTACCCCATCCTCCCCGAAGTACCCAGCCCAATACCAAAAGAAGTACCACCAGAAAGTTCCGCCGGCGACGACTTCACCCCATTATCCGACGACGTTAGCGATGTCTCTCCTAGTGTCCATGGTGTAACAACCCCTGGCAGTCCGTATCCGTCTGTACCAGTTCAACAAGTACCGACATCACCGGGACGGCCACGACCAGTCAAGTTGATGGCCAGACGACGGATTTTATGGGATAGGGTGCAGCGTCAGGTGGGTTCCTTGTGGGAGGATCCGAGTCGGGAGGAGGATCATAACTAGGGAATGAGAGAGGTCCACACAATACTGATACCCACACGTTTCCTCCATGTTGGTATCATGTGTAACTTGCTACGACAAGGAAAAAAGTCACAACTTGAGGGGGATTTTAATGAATACATTTATGATTGTCTTGTTTCTATGAACCTCTCTATCCCCCACCATCATGCGCGTTGTTGTTGTTGTTGCTTTTTTTTCATCATAATCCACAATGTCGTCACAGAGACGGGCACTGAGCCAAATGAGGCCCGAGCTAAGAAATCCTCGATGCAGCGTATTCTCTGACACTCTCTATCAACAAAATTGTTGTGTAGTCTGTATGTAGTTATTTCTGTCTATGAACGTCATGTCGAATGGAGGAAACTCCCTGTACATCTTTAAAAGAAAACTGAGATACTGTTGCCAGAATCTGTCCCTAGCTGTATGTGCAACCTTATCATGTACCTTCAACCCCTTACTTCTTCTTCTGCGGGGTAACACCATACAAGTCATCCTCCTCCTCGACAACATACTCATCCCGCCCCCGTCTATCCGAAAATGGGTTATCACTACCAACTGAGCTTACAGGCGAAATGGCCTCATCGCTAGTCTGTCCTGTACCCCGAGTCTTCCCCTTATTCGCCGCAGTTTCACCAGCCGTAGGCGTCTCAACTCTAAGATCCCAATGTCCGGTATCCGAAAGAGGTGAAATGACAGCCTCGTGGGTAACTCCGCTCTCACCAACACCAGTCTCAGGCGAGTCACCCTCACCAATACCAAGGGATCTACGCGCACTAAGAAGTGCCCGCTGGTGACCAGAGATAGCCTTCTGTAGCTGCTCATTGACATCAAGCAAAGTCTCCATGGTAGCGTTATCGGGGGCGGGGTCTGTGGCATTGATATACTTTTGCACGCTGCGAGATGCGCGCTTACACCGGGAGTGGAATTCCTTGATAAGGTCGCTGGTGAGAAGTTCCGAAGGCTCCGAGTTGGCTACACATTGCGACAGGAGAGTAGCCGAGTTAAGGGCCTCTTCTAAACGCGATGATAGTTCTGCTGCAGGTGGAAGACGGCGAGACGATGTGGTCGCTGGTGACTGGAGGCCTTGGTTCTGGATCTGCGATTGTATTTGAGCCTGCATGTGTGCGGGCATGTGCGATGGCGGTGGGTAAAGCGGTTGAAGGATAGCCTGTATTGAGAAACATCGGTTAGTATCACTGCTATGCATAAGAAGATCATGGGCAATCGCACTGGCTGTTGACTCATGGGGTACGTCGAGACGTTAGGCATCGGTGCCATTGACATTTGAGCTCGCTGCATCGTTTCCAAAGGAACGGGAATCATCGGTACACTGGTATATCCGGCGATCCGGCGACTAAGACGTCTAGTGGGGCGCGTCCCGGTATCAGACCGCTCAATATGGCGATGTCCGTCAGCGCCCCAGGTAAGTTGAAGGGATAAATAAGGGCTACTCACTCCGTAAAGAGCTCCCGAAACATCCTTTTGTCTCTCTTTGCGCCACATAGTAAGAACAGCAGGACACTCCGTTCCACGGGGGAACAATCCGTCCAACTTATCCAAAGTCTCCACCAACAAAACCTTCGCATCGGGACTCTTGTCACCCCGAAGAAGGGCCTTTGCGGAGGCGGTAAAGTCCTTGTCGAGATTCCGAGTAAAGTGGGTGACGCTCTGGTTATCAACAAGAATGCGCATCACCATTACAGCCTTGTGCTGAACTTCTGGTCTCTGGGTGAAATTCTTGCCGAGGAATTGCGTCATGAGATGCGACACCTCGGCGCAAGCGGTAGGTGACGATTCACATGCTTCAACGATAGATGGGAGATAAATTGCGGGATCGTGGTCATCGGGCGATTGTGCGGCGTCGGCGGTACAGAATTTTATCTATCGCGGGGTTAGTCATCTGCGAAAAGCGACCAGCTTCGACCATTTCCAACTTACCAAACCATCAATTGCTGCATGTTCTGGCGATGATTGTGGATAAACGTGGGTTGATGTGGGCAATGGGATTGCGCGCGATGATCCGCCATCGGCTTTAGGGTTTATGCTTGTCAATAAAGGTCGTTCTCATTATGCCATCATAGGCAAACTTACTAGTCTTCTTGCGCAGGCCCAGAGCGCCCATTAACGAGTTTGCCTTTGCTGATTTCATTGTATGTGATGATCGTGATGTGTGAAAATATGAAGAAAGGAAAAAACCTAACCAGGAATAAAGAGGTACAAGTCATCAATTACTCTATGCTCTTTGTATCCCACCAACCTATTTATACATGTAGACAGTAACGCACATTTGTGGCCCGTGCTCTAGAAGCCGCCCCTCCAAGCCTCCTTCCGTAACGAACAAGACACCCGCCATCGTGACGAAAGACTTACGCAAGCGCCTCCGTCAGTACCTCCCCGACCAGACCACGGGATGCACCGAAAGTTGCCACCATTTTTTTTCTTGCTCCTGCTTCTTTGGTCCGGTCCTTCACTAACCCAAGTTTTTGAATTGAGGCTGCCTACACATACGCCACGCATGGCGCCGCATTAACCGCTACTGGCAGCTAAAACAGGGGTTTCTTTCTGCGGCCTACATCATGAACAAGCGTGCGTTGATGAACCATAGCCTCTTTCTTTGACTGTATATGGTCAGTCAATGGTCATAACTTTACCAAGTTCACTTGACCGAGCTGTACGCACTCTGCACTTCAATCAGTGCTTTAATCCTCCTAGGCACCCATTTATCATGCATCCAGTCTTTATTCACAATCCTCGTCGCCAAGAAAGAGCTTGGCGGAGAAAACCCTATATATCTATATATAACCCTACTACTTCTGGACAACGTTGGCATGGCATTTAACAAAATCGGCGACAGCCGAGACAAATCCATCCAAATCAGCTTGCGATAGTGCCAAACTCAATGACATGTAGCCCTTGCGCGCAATGTAATACCCCTTTTCTAACAGGAACAAGTGCAAAAGCGCCAAAACGGCACCATCTCCTTTTCCAAAGTCAGACGGTGTCCGGACCGTCGAGATATCCTCAACCTGGGTAACATGGAAAGCCATGATGGATCCATAGCCACTAACCTTAAGTCTAGTTCCAGCTAAAACACCATTCAACCGTTCCCTTAAGCTGTCGCCTTTAGCATGGAGATCCTTGGCTCGTTCCTCTGTAAACACCTCAGTCAACCCCTTCAAACCAACTCGCATAGTCAACACGTTATTGTTGAAAGTGCCGGCATGAGGCAGCGACTTGCCGCTCCGAGGGTCATATTGCGCCATGATATCAGCACGACCACCAAAGCAACCAAAAGCCAGACCACCACCAAAGTACTTGCCAATGATGGTCATATCAGGGAAGATCTTCAAGTGGCCTTGGATACCGTAACCCGAGTGCATACGCGAGGTCATGACTTCATCGAAGATCAAGAGACTGCCGTGCTTCTTGGTAAGCGAGCGGGCAGCAGTGATGAATTCAATCGTACCGGGGATACAACCACCCGAACCAATCATCGGTTCCATGATAACGGCCGCAATGTCCTTTCCATGGTCCGCAAAGATCCCCTCCAAGGCAGCAACATCGTTATAAGTGCACAGGACATAGTCGTGCGGCACGTTAACATCATTCATACCTTCCTTAAAGGTGAACCCAGCACCATGATAACCCCCCATCATAGTCACAACCTTAGATCTCCCAGTAAACCCCTTAGCCGAGACAACCGCCATCAAAGCCGCCTCCGTCCCGGAATTCGTAAACCGCACTCTCTCCATACTAGGGAACCGTCTTCCAACCTCCTCCGCCATCTTCACCTCCCAAGCATGCTGTCCACCAAAGGAACTTCCATCCTGAACCGCCGCGGTAAGTTCCGCCGTGAGAACAGGCTCACTGTGTCCGTAGATGCCGGCCGAAAAGTCCCCGAGAAGATCCGTGTAGGTGTTTCCGTCGACTGAAACTACCTTGCTACCATGGGCGCTGGCAAGGTAGAGTGGGAAGGGAGGAAAGTAAAGTGGTGTACGTGTGTTGCCGCCGGGTAAATGGTCGAGAGCCTTGGCGTAGAGAGTTGCCGATGTGGGGTTTGCCGACGTGTATGTCGCTTCAGCGGCAGTGAGGGCCTGAGCAGTAAGTGTTTGTTGATCAGCCATGATTGAGTCGTTTGTTGATTGAAGAAACAAAAGATTCTTGCGAAAAATCCATTTTGAACAGCCTAGTTATATCTACTAGGAAGCGTTATCAAAACCGATCGGCTTTCGGCTATCATCCTCGGCTTTGAATCCTAGCAAATCCGCATTAGCTTCTTTTCACAATCGCACGCCTTCACCCACTACAAAGGCGCACTCGGAAAGATACCATATCATCGTTATCAATGCACCCATAGACACACACAGACATCGTCATATCACCCGCTATCGCCCGCGGATCTCCGGCATCAACCCGGAAACCCTAACTAGGAGAGGAATTCCATTTTCGGCGTTTTGCATGTAATGGGCTCCAAATGGGCACACCCTTGGTACCCGTGATTCAGTAAAGTCGTCCAAGGAACTGCCGAAAGGTCGTTTTTTCAAGGGACCACATACTCTGTGACACACACACTTAACAACTTGCACAACAACATATGTTATGACGTCATTCAACTTGTCTGTACTACCATTACTAGATATCCAAACTCGCTCCCGTAGAATCCTTCCCGTCAAACACTCTTGTAATAGACAACGTCACACCGACCAGATATTACATGTGGTTCGTTCAAATCTTGCGTCCTCTGGCCATGAAGACCCTCCGGTCTTGGCCTTCTTGATCGGCCCCGTGACCATGGAACTTGAGAGCCTTTCCTAGAATCTTGACCTCGACGTCCCCGCCAGCTCCACCATCTGTTAGAATCTTGGTGATTTGGGCGTCGGTGAAGCCATGGTGTTTGACGGTTTCAACACCACGTTGATCAACGACGATGTTCCCTTCATGTTCAAGGAAGTCAATGATGATGACCGTCCCGCCATCCTTGAGTCGATCAACCAGACGACGAACCGCCAGAACCGGGTCATCGAAATGATGAGCTCCCAGTCCAATAGCAGCAACATCAAACCCTCTAAACTTCTCCCCTCTCAAAGCCACAGGATCCTCATCATCAACCTTCAACAAATCCGCTTCAACAGCGAACATCTCCTCAGGGTATAACCCCTGATTCTCCGCCTTGGTATTGTAAACCCCCACCATGGCCGGGGCAAGATCAATCCCGACACACTGGGTAAAGTAAGGCGCAAGGGACTAATTCCATGTAGTAGGTTAGTGGAGATATAGGTTTGACAGAAGAAGTGGGACGAACCCTGGTCACGAGGCCTGTTCCGCAGGCATAGTCGAGCAGACGAACTGGGACGGTAGGTTCATCGGGGAGTTCTTTTAGACCGATGAAGGGGGCGGCAGCACGGATTTGTTGTTGAAGAAGGTCGAGGGTTTCACCGAATTTGGTATCGTATTTGTTGGCAAGGTCGCTTTACATTGTTAGTATATGATTTCTTGGATTCAAGGGCTATAATTACTTGAAATAAGCCTTGTTTTTGGCGGTAAACTCCTCTTGAGCAGACATTATGATGTTCTTGTGGTACAGTCGAATGTACAGAATGAAGCTTGGGTGAATATATTTACAACAATCAGACTTCTCCTTCTATCTATTTTCACAAGACTTTATACACCACAAACTCCAAATCTCCATTATTCATCAAATCCTATTCTCGTATATCATGATCACGCTTACAGAACCCTGATGAACTTGATCAACCCTCAAAAACCCCGCTCAAACCCTAAACCTCCTCAAAGACCTCTCCACCCCACGTAACACAAGACTCGAGCCAAGGACGCACCACTTCGGCTATTTCCACGATTCCTTTGGTTGGGCTGTCGGGAATTACTTTTCAATTCGGGTGTATAACCACCATGTTTTTTCTTCTCGCCAAAGAAGCCCAATGGAACCCAAGGACGCACTGACCGCTTAAGTGTGTACAGTAGATCATCAATGACGCAGGTCAGGTTAGGCACATATGTACATTACATAGGTCAGGAGGGACATGTTCGATGTTCGGGTGTTGTGGCTCTTTAGAGGTATAGTCACCCGCTGGAATGGGTAGGACTTTTCCGTGTGTCTGGCTGCCAAGTGCGTGATGTGTCTAGAATGTATGTATGTGCCATGTTCGCCTTAGGTCAACATGCCTGGCGGGCCTCAAATCAACGTGGTTACATAGTCCTTTCAAACTTTTAACTCTTCCTGTGATTATTCCGTACCGTAATTCGCGGGGGCCATACATGTGTATATATCCCTCAAAATTTGAAAGGGTGGGATTGTCCGATTATGACATCACCGCACATGCGTTGGGTAGACGCCCGGTTGCAATTAGTACTGGTTTATCTGACGAGTCAGAGAGGATGCAGGACAATGCTACACTTTCTTGGATTTCCCCACTTTGTTGGAAAATGAGGGGTTGAATTGTTTCTTCAGCTGTGCCAACAAGATACATGAAGACCGGAGCGGACCCGTACTATGTACCGGGTTTTTTAACCGCCGTCGTTATAAAGAAGGATGCCAGGCATGTGGCCTATGTAATATGTGTATAGTCTTCGGGTATGCTTGATCTATGTGTATACTTGGATGTAGGTACAACGATAGCCTGCCCCAGATTATTACCAGTCATTTGACCACGCTATGGGGGCTTGTTTTATGTCCCCAGAAGCCAGTTTTACCGAGCTCATTGACGTCGTTGTTGGCGTGCTACACACTCCCTGATTGGCCGAATATTATGCGGGAGTGAGGGATGTTGCCCGTCACGATCTGATTGGCCTGTATGGTGCACATACACTTGGTTGGTTGAAAATTACAAATGGCGTTTGCCCAATATATGCCTATCCGTGTGTGACGTAGATAGCTAACCAAACCAAATAACGACAACTATGGCATGCCAGCATGATGACATACAATCTTCAATCTATGTACGTGGGCAAACAACTTGTCAAGGCCCACGTTCGTCCCGCCATACAGGGTTCTATCAAAGCTGAAGACAACCCAGCATCCTCCAATCCCTCCCGCCACCAAGAACCAGAAAAGGGCAGTCACCAGGCCAGCTCAAGTCACGCCCAGTTAACCTTTAGCAGCCCACCTAGTGATCTTCCAGTATCTGTCTGTCAGCACCATTCAAGTTCAGGGACAATCCCAGAGTCTCACCGCCTTCAACGGCGCCTAACTCGGCCGGAATCATCACTAGTAATGTCAATTGGAGCCTTCATCTGCTGTGTAGGCTCGTTGATCATTTGAAATGTCTGTATCCGTTTATACCAACACAGCCAGATATGCACTTCCTCGGCTCGCTAGATCGCTGACCGGACCAGAAAGAGAAGTGAATGACTGTTTCCCAAGAAGGAAGGTTCCTAAAAAGGTAATTCTCGAGGATTTGGTTTGGATTGTGTGTACACACATATAACTCGGCTGTGATTCAAAATGACGTGTGTTATGGTGGGCGTTCTTTTTTTCAGGACAGTTGGATTGGAGATAATGTTGGATACAGTGTTTGGGTCGGCTGGTTTGTTGGTTCATTGACGTGATTAAGAGCCAGACTACCAACTAACTTGGAACGATGTACTACTACTACATGTACACCGTTACCTTACGGGCTCGGACGGCAACTTGAGAGATGTGTAAACTGACGATACATATGGCGTTAGAACGGATATGCGTTGATGCATTACACGTGCATACATATATATGTGTGTATATGTACATACGTACATACATATGTATAACATCACAAGTTTAGTCTCGGGTATAATTGTACTTTCGGGAGTTGAGACATTCCTCCCTCCAAAAGGATATGGCTTGTCTGTACACACACACTTGCATATAAACACATACAATGTACAATACGCCCACAATCACCATTTCCAGCAGCATCCCACCAAAATCAACAAAGCATTCAGCCCCACCGTAAAGCCAGCCCGTCGCCGTCAAGCGACCAACGAACAGTCAAGGGTCGACGGCCCATGCCGTCCGTCGCCCTGTGTCCCCACTATGTATGTGCATATCAATGTGCATACAGAACATGTGAATACAAATAACATGCCTACTCAGACCCAAACGATGCATAAAAGGAATCTCCCTCCCCACTCCGATCATCCGTCCAAGGTAGTTTCCGCGCTGGAGAAACTCACAGAATCACGAGAAAATAAGGAAACAAGGCCTCGGATGCGAACTCAATAGGGAAGCTTCCCACCGCCTAACTCAAAGGAAGTGGCTGTGATCAAGGGAGAAGGAAAAAAAAAAGAAAAAAAAAAAAACAACCCAAGAAGGACAGAAAATCACGCCCCTCCCCAAAAAAATCATCTTTCTCCAGTCCGTTCCTTCCCTTTTCCTCCCTTCCCTTCCTTCTAGAACCTTGATCCCAGTCCAGCCTTCCCTCCCACCCTCCTTCCTTCCTCTTTCTTTCTCGATCCTTCCTTAATCCTTCCCTTCCTCCCATATCCCTCTGTTCGACTACCAAAAAAGGAAAGCTTGGCCTAAAACAGCGAACCGGCGCTGTGATCATCGGTTAGGGTCGATATTAGGGTGTGTGAGGTAACGAAGGGGAAATCCAATGCGAGCCGAGTATTAATGATGATTGAGATAGGTGGAAGGCGGCCTCATAAGCCTACTTGATAAACCGGTGTAGTACAAGTAACTTGCTGGCAGGTACTTGTCTGGGACTCGACAAGTAACAAAATGTGAACCCATGTCTGTATTACCATGACGTGTACGGTATTATGCACTCCGGCAAGCATACAACAAATAACGACGTTGCGGGCCGCGGGCCTTTCTTGTTCTTGGGGTTTCTGTCTCTCCTTCTTTCTCTGGCTATCCGTCCATCACTTCACCGCTCTTTCCTCGTCCACAAACGCCACCCGCCCGTCAGCTGTGCAGGTCTATACCGTTCAAAGGTAAGCCGTCAAACGCCCGTCCGCCGTGTGAATGCCGGGTTTGCTTCATTTGTATCGACGAATGCACATCAGGTTTCTCGATTGGCAGGTCCAGGGAAACCCCAGACTCGCACTAGGAACGGCTCGTATGCAGTCTGTCCCTCGTTCGTTCGTGAACAATCCCAAGAACCAACCACCCCTTCTGGTATTTGATAAGTACTTTGATTCATTGATACATACACACATCGACATATATATACATATATGTATGCATGAGTACATGTACCCAGTCAGCCATTCAAGCATGTGACTCCCATCACACCTCATTCACACCCAACCCAAACGAGGCCCGTCTTCTTCTCCCCAAAAGCCACCCAAACAAAGAATCCACCCACCTTGAGCCAACCCAAGTCACCAGAGAGTGCCATTGCAGGGTTCCTGGCGGCGGCTGACGGCGGCCACCACGGGTTCACCGCATGAGCCTTTCGTCATGTGACTCGGAGGTCCCCCTCTGATTGGTGTATTCAAGACCTCTTCTGTTTGTCATGCGTCACAAGCGGAATGGGTGTTGATGTCGTTATTGTTGGCTTTGTTGGGCTGCAGCGGGATGAGATTGTATGGCTCTTTTTTTTTCCCCTACTGTCCAAGTTGCTATGACATGCAAGATACAAAGGCGTAAACCCTTAGGGTATAAAGCGAGAGCCGATGATGGATAGATATCAATCTGGCTCACGGTCCTTTACAGGCTAGGTGGACCCATTACATAGGGCAACTAGCGAACAAACACCAACCAATCGCCGATACCCAGCCCAAAGTAAAAAGAGGGCAGGTTTATCCTGACAGGGCGCATCCCAGTTGAACAGGGTGAGCTGGCGCTTCTAGCAGAAGCAGAAAGAAGGGAGAATAAGAAGATAGCCAAGTCTTGAGTAATCAAGGGAACAGAGTAACAAGAAGGAGTCTTGATGGATGAGAAAAAGTGAAGTGAAAAGACATAAAGCACATACCAAGTCAAGATCCAAAGGAGGAAACAGCAAGAAAAAAACGGAGGAAGCAATATCACATTCGAAGAAACGGGGACCGGGACTCCAAGGGCTCCCGCGTAACCGAAGGGGGTGGTGATGTTCAATCACGGAACCGCCAAAGGATGTGACGTTGTTTAGTGCGGCGTGACGGGTCAGCCACGGTGCGTGCAAAAGGGACGAGCGAGCGAGGCGGGAAGAGGGACTGAGCGGTGAGGCCTACGGAGTGAGGGGAGGGGAAGAAATGCCAGCAAGTTTTTTGAGGTACAGTACATATGTACATGATGTATATGTCTATTTGGACATTGATAATCCGGAAGATAATGGAGTATCCAAGAAGAGAAAGTCCATGTTGGAATTGTGGAAAAATAACGTCATAGAGTTGGTTGGGCATTTGTGGATTTAGGTGATCAGATGGTTCGGTTTACGCCCGTCACTGTTGCGTCATTGTAATGGAGGGGAAAAATGGAGCTTGGTCGAACGTGGGTTTCTGTAATCTTGTCCTGTTGCGGATGATGTCCGCGTTCCATCAACCTAATCAAGGAAAAACAACGGGCGTCCGTGTGTCAAGTCGATGGGTCATATGGAGCTTTGCATAGCACATACACGATGAGAAGTGGGATAGACCCATTTGTATGTCAAGTCGGATAGTCAACCAACCAGATGGATGATTTGGTTCTGTCGTAGTCACATATCGGTTGATCGGGATACGCATAGCCGACGAGGGATGTCGAGTGACGACCCTTTAGACCGGATAGACATGATCCCATCACATCAAGGGGACTAGGCTGGTGGCTGGAATGATTATGGGGTCTGGGAGTTTGGTACACAGCTATAGGATTTGTGTTTTTTTGTTAGGAGTCCCGTGCATTTCAACATAGTGACGTCGTGTATGCTGTAATGGAGAATGAAGCGTGGGAAGGATTTTTCCCTTGGGTCATGTCTTTTTTTGCTGGGGACGGAAGGACCCTCCCTCGTCAGAGGAGAAGAAGGAAGACTACGAGGTTCGTGGGGAGTCAAGGCGAGAAGGACTTGGTGACGAGCCAAAGAGGGATCTCACAGGAACTTGGTCCAAGTGTATTCCCATAAAAAGCCGACTTTACAAACCAGTCACCGGCCAAGAAACCAAAACAACGACTCCATTTTCGCATGTACATGCCCCTCATCAGATCAACAACCCGACCAAGACCAAGACAAGTAAGTCCCCACCCATCCACCTGGACCATCAAAATTCCCCCATGGCAATGACATCACCAAGTGAACCCCACCTTAACATGACCTTCCCTGCCAACGCACGGCCAAAACGGGCCAGTCCGCCGCGCAAGTGCGTCCTATCGTTGAGCCCGACGTTCCATTTGTACGGGCGTCAAGAATATCTGGTGACCAGTGATGAGGGGCGGGGGAGGGACAGAATGGGAACGGGTAGTAGGAATGTGGTGGGCAGATTGGAGAGAACAATCTCATCGGTCGAACAGACTGCCACGGGAGCGCCCGGTTGCGACGATTGGGCTGGTGACTGTGCGGAGGAGTTGAGACTGTGCCGGATTTTTTTGTATGGTAGGGTGGGAAAGTGACGGGATGAAATTGACTACGGTATGAAACGATAAAACTAGGTATTCTTAAAGTATCACTGTTCATTGAAAGAAGAAGACGTGAAATCTCTGACGTCAAAAAGGTCACCAAAAGAAAGCAAACGTAGTTGTTTGTCCTCAATATGAATTGTCACACCAAATATCATATCTCGACCCGTAAAATGTGACCGCAACCATAGAAACTACGCAAGCGGAAAATCCAGGCAAAAGAAAGATGACAAGGTGAAAGGAGCGGTCAGTAACATTGACGATGAAAAAAAAAGGCAACTGGTTATTAAAGGCTTTGGGTATACAGACATGATAACCAATGATACAGCTGATGCACGAGTGCTGATCTTAGTTTTTCAGGCCATGTTATGATTAGGTAGGATAGAGACTAAGACAAAGAAAATGTGGGTTATAGTTTATCTACTTTATGATGTAAGCGAAAGCGGCCAAAGCCCAGGAAATGCAAATAACAAGTCTCTTCATCTTCCTACATACATATGTATTTTGCTTAGTTTCTGCCTACACAAAGCGCCAGTGATGTCAGCATGCATATTCACAATCCTTCCCTGACCGAAGCCGCCCGCCCACCC
>JSUI01006489.1:0-90348 GCA_000833645.1 Huntiella omanensis
CTTCTTCATCCCCGCCCTCGGCCCCGCCCCCCGCTGGTGTACTTTCCTGGACAACATTGTCGAAGACTACGCTGACGGCAGCGGTGCCGTTGTTGGTGGTGTCTCCAACCAGCCCGCCGGTCAAGTTTACGACAATTACAAGTTCGTCACCATCGAGGAGTTACGTAACCTGCAAATGGCGCACCTGGTGGGCAAGACTGGTCTTCTCCGGCCATACATGCACGGTTTCTTCGTTGCGCAGAGACTGTACGATGAAGCTCGCCTAATCACCCAGCCGACACTCTGGGAGGAACAGCGCATCAAGATGATCCGCTCCAAGATCGAAAAGGACAGAGAATCTCGTATCCGCGGCCACAAGAAGGCCCAGGCTGTCAAGGTGAACAAGCGACTTGCCGACAAGATGGCCGGCGAGGGCGCCAAGAAGGCCGGCAAGATCCTGGAAGACGACCGTTTCAAGCAGCTCTTCGAGGATGAGGAGTTCAACATTGACGAGACAAGCAAGGAGTTCTTCGCTATTAACCCCTCGGCAAGAATGAAGTACAAGGCTGTCAAGGCTGTGGAAGTGGAGAAGGAGGAGAAGGCGAAGAAGCTGGAGGAAGAGAAGAACCCATTGCCTGTCAAGGGCAAGCATGGTAAGATGCGGGCAGCTGTGCCAATTAGACACAGAAGTGATGGTGGTGGTCTTAATACGGAGGAGAAGTCGTCATCGAAGGTGCGTAGAAGAAAAGCGCCACGGGGTTAGAGAGGTTGGTGACGGTGGTGAAAAAGGACGCTGGATATGGCGTGTTTTGATGGTATTTGTTACGGATTGTTTACATGGACTGTTTTGATACTTTGCTTAGAGGCTTTATTGTGTTTATTTGATATTCCTTTTACGTTATTTCTAAATCTCCAATGTTGAAGTTGATGTTACTCAATTGTACTACTGTTACACAGGTACTCGAGATTAAGTAACTACTGATCCTTCATATGAACAAACACAAACAAGAGACCAACCAATCGTGAAAGAAAAGAAATATGTACAATAAAACATTATTGAACGGCTAACAGACATGTGTCCAACCAAAAAAAAACCCACAAATGCAAACACAAAAACAAACAAACCATACAGCGTAATCCCGTTATGAACCATATGCAAGAGAGGACGAGGCGCTATCCTAATTGCCCCCAGACGTCACTTTCTCCCATACATTTTCAAATGCGGGATCTACAATCACCATGCTACGCTCCACGTCTGTCATGGTAACTCCGCCCTCATCCTCATCCTCACGTCTCATACCAGGCTTACGCACCATGGGCGATCTCGGACCCGCGGGCACAGCGCGCGTCTGGTTCGGCGATCCGAATGCGACAGATGGAGGCATATCTTCGATATTGTCCTCAATTTCAGTGTGCCAGTTACTAGAGTAAACAACAGCAGCGAAAGCCTCAAGTTCAGGAACCCGCTCCATTTCGGAAAGATATTCATTAGGTCCTCCGCTGCCAATGACGCGGGCTTCACGAGTGAGAACAGACAGGACCTTAGGAAGGAGAACAACACGGGAAGCACGCAGATCACGCATTTCAAGAGATGAAGGCTGAACCTGGTCGGCGGTGGGAAGATCGTAAACGGCAGTGGCAACCTTACCATCGACAAGAATAGTGAAACCACGGTCAAGAAGCAACGTGAGAACGTGAGTGAACGATGGTGATTCGATAATGTCGGCAGTCTCGTCAAGAAGTCTACGTAACGAGGCGGGGGCCGAAGGAAAAGCTGAAGCCTCGGGAGACGTAGGAGCGGAGGCACGAGTTGGGCTACCAGAGTTCATAACTCCTGATTCGCGAATAACCTCGTCTTCCTGCTCGTGTTTAGGGAGAAGGATGGGCAGCCATTGGGCTCTTTGGCGTTCTTCGGGAGTGGTACCTTCAACAAGCTTGCGGACAGCCACGATGCGCTCGGCGAATTGATCGAAGCTGAGCATATCGCGGGGACTCAAGGGACCAAAGACCTGGCGCACAGCGAGTTCGACACGTTGAGCCAAAGCAATCCATCCGCGGTTCAGAAGCCACCAACTGAAAGTCAAATACTTGCGGTTAGTATCAAAATCGTCACCGTAAACGGCAGCAGAGTCGACATCATCGTGGTTCTCGAGGTTGATTCCAGAGTTTTGCACAGGGCTAGCCAGCGCAACGACACTCGACATGTAGCTACGGCGACCAAGAAGATTCAACTGGATACGGGTAAGAAGAGCAAGGAGAGCAACAACATAAACAAGAGTAACGGCGCGGGTGATGGAACTGATTGTAAGATCAGACCAAAGTTGGCGCTTGGTTTTTCTGGCAACCTTGGCGGCTCTAGCTTGAGCCTTGGCCTCAAGAGCTGCAGCGGCAGCTTCACTGGAGGCCTTGTCCTGGGCAGTACCAAGAACCTGGATTGTGGGAATCGGGGTTGAGGGTGTAGCCGGTGTCGGTGGGATGTGGTTCATCGGGGCAGATTCGCCTGTGGAATTCGGGGTTGGCTCCTGATTGCCAGGGTGTGTGGGCTCGACATCCTCGTGGATGGTTTCTTCGGCTACGGTTGGTGGAATGGCAGAATTACTCAATGGTCCGGTCTGGATAATTTGGCTTGTGTGAATGTTGGACTCGCTGATCATGCTTCGGCCATCATCCTCGGTCATTGTGGTGTCGGCCAAACTTGGTGGGCCGCATGTTGAGAGCGTTGCTACAGAACCTGCCCGCTTAACACCCTTGACACGCTGGATTTGATACGTGATGTTCTCGGTATTCATGGCATCGAGAATATTTTGGGTCGCTGTTGGTAACAGCGCAAGCACTGTAAATGTGCAGTCTTCCTGGTTCTGTTCGAATCGTCGCCGAAGGCTATCAATAGAATATGTGTTAGCTCATGATATTTCTGGTTACAGTGCATGCATACTTACTTTTCCTTGGCTACTCTCTCGCTACTTAACCGCTCCCTAGCATCATTGATCTTGCCCACAACA
The DNA here is from genome assembly GCA_000833645.1 of Huntiella omanensis. Taxonomy (NCBI): domain Eukaryota; kingdom Fungi; phylum Ascomycota; class Sordariomycetes; order Microascales; family Ceratocystidaceae; genus Huntiella; species Huntiella omanensis. The sequence continues at coordinate 2,982 of JSUI01006489.1, forward strand.
TACTGGGCAGCAACATAACCGGCACCCAGCAGACCAACGCCAACCGCGACGGGTGTACGATTGCGCTTCACCCAGTTTCGGGTTGCTTGTAACATGGCTGTTGGGCGTCAAGTTTGAGTTTTAATAGAACGAAAACAATCAGTAGATGTAGCTGGAAAATGTAGGCGTGAGATGCCTATGTGGGCTCTATCGGTTATGCCCAATGCAATGCAGAAAGGAATGCCGGCAAAAAGATCAAACGAGTGAAGTAATTGTACAGAAAATGAGAGTATACTCGGAGAGTAGTACTTCGAATAGATGGAGAGGAACCCTCGAGTGTATTATGGTAGAGACAGAATTAAAATCATTAACAACAAATTCAGAGCGTTGTCGGCACAAGCTAATTAACACACGCGACAATCGCGGCTTGATGGTTGAACCCAGCGCAGGAATGAATTCATTGGCTAACCAGGGTTCAAATGCGTACCTCAGACAAAGCATCAATGCGCCAGAAATACACCCAATAACTTACGCTTCGTTCTTTAGCCCTCGTTAGGCGGCTAAATGCAGTTTCCGGTTCTATGAAGCTCCCGTCAGCTATGCTGTGGCTAGCCCACTTCAGTGTAGCCACATCTCACAGACAACGCCACATCGGCCCATGATGCCACCCACCTGCATATGATGTCGTCACTGGGTTGAGGATTGAGCGGCCGCCGTCACAACCGGCAACCCATGACACACGCACTCTACCTTGAAGGTGTTGTTACCCAAACTTGCACATGGCAATCATAGTCCTTCCTGTTTTCCTCTTCCTTTGTCATGACTATCAGCCTTGTCCTAGACACCTTTCGTAGTTGCCATTTTCATCACTTTACGACCCCTCCTTGAGCTTTTAGCAATGTGCGGCAGTTACTTTTCTCCCCACTGTCAACGATTTTCTTCTTCCTCCGAAATGCACTTCAGTCTTCTTTTCTCTTTGAATCTGAGCAATTCATTTGGCGCTACCATTTCGTGATATCCCATCTTTCCCCGATTCTGCCCCTACAATACTACAGCTTACAGCTTTTGTTCCTTGTCATTGTTATTATTTTTAGCTGCTAGCGAGGTTGCTATTACCACTTGTTATCGACCAAGGTCCTGTCCGCGTCGGCTCTATCTCTGTCAACTGAGGGAGCGCATTCATTCCTAATTTTTCAGTATCATATATCGCCCTCACTTGCGTGAAATTCTGCCCGTCATCCGCGCTGTTAAGACTCCCTTGCGCCGATTCATTTCACTGTCGCGAACCCTTTCATCAGATTGCTGCGCCTGTCCATCTATAGTGGGGTATTTGTGACTAGAGAAGTCTTTGCTACAACTGTCCGGGAAACACAGGAAACATAAGCGAATCTGCCGTACACAGTGGTGTCTTTTACGTCACCCGATTTGTACTCCCAATCTTGTGACTCTACTCTTCAATTGTCATTCATCGCCCATCTTCGTTGAATCAGCTCACTCGGTTGCGCCGACCACCAAGCATCATCCTTTCGCGACTCTCGATAATCCCCACACTTGATTTACCATGTCTTCAGAGGATTCGCGGGTTCCTATGGAGCACTCATTGGAGTTGATATCTGATCCAGACAGCGTTCGTGAAATCGCCAAAGGTACGACGGCACTGCCGACTTCATTTCCAGATTAATGTGTCAACTATCATCAAACTCGATGAGTCAGGCTTGCTGACATGTCTTTACTCTTGTTTAGGAATGTTGCACACAGTCTTTTTCCACAGATACTTTCTTACGATAGAACCACGAACGCACAAATGTCTAGACCAATCATTGCCATATGTTATGGATGCAGAGCTTGAAACACTCATTGATCATAGAGTGGAAAGACTTCTTGTAGATTTGGACTTACAACGACCGGGCACTCCTAGTGTGGGTGCAGGTCTTGGCTACGGAAGCGGCCCCGCTTCGGCTAATACATCGGCCACGGCTTCCCCACTACCAGCTCAAATTGCTGGACTTATTGGACAGTATATTTCACAGCCCAGCCAGGGTAGTGGTGCTAAACGAGGCACGATTCGTGTGCAATTCTTCGAAAAGCAACAACGATCGGGATGGATGGCACGTGAGCATGAGGTGTGCTGGGAAGTATGGAACATCAAGATTTCTATTGCTGAACCACGCAATGAAAATGGTATGTTGTGTCAACGGATCAATCTAGATTGGGTTTCTTTTACTAACTGCTTTATAGATCGTGCCAAGTTACGCAAGGCCATGAGCCGGACACTAATTGCGGAGGTCATGAAAGTTGCCACTTCTGTATCTCGTAATAAGAATCACATCCCAGCCATGGGTGCTGATAGTACTACTAACCCATTTCCCTATCAAATCACGGTCAACCCAAAGGACTCTGGATGGCCTGCTAGGTTACGGATGTACTAGAATCGCCATCGTGCTGGTGGGCGTCATGGTAGATATCCTTCTCAGCAAAGACTGAACCCTCCTAGCCATATTGAATTCGAACTCCCGACCTATCCGGGTGCACGGGTTGTTCTACCACCACCACTAGATGACTTACCCCCCGCATACAATGAATTAGATGCCCATTACGTCAACGCTTGGCGTCCTGCAATCTATTCCTCTAGATACCATGAACCGACCACAGAAATCAAAAATATCGATATCCGACGGAACAACTGTGACGAGGAATCACTTGGATTAAAGGCTCTAGTCCCATGGGATGGATTTCAAAATCTTCGCTTCCACATGTTGATGATTATTGGAGTTACCACCCTCATATTCATCCTCCTGTTATCCAGCATGATGCTCAGATCCCTAAGACACATGGAGACGGAGTAACGATATTGGGTTACCATTAACCTACAAACTACGGATGCGTCCTATTCTCAGCTTTTTTAGATCGATAGACTCTATAGAATTTGTTTCCACAAACCAATTAGGACCAATGTCATTGTACATGTGTACACCACGTAATTCTGCCGTCTTTATTTATATGCACTGTGGTCATCCCACTCCGCCGTGAACCTATGGATTCGTGGGGTCCACTATATGTATCGGGTAGAGGACCACTTTGTATTTTTTGCTTGTAGTTTTTTTTCTTAATGGGCCCACATGGCACGGCGGACATGCATATTTCTCATGCAGGAACGGAAGTGAGGAGAGAGGAAGAGGCATAGAACAATAGGACTTGCGACGGCCGGTGGGGCCTTCGTTTTGGGGTTAGGCTTTCTTAGCGGATTATGGATATAGGATAACGTCATAGACATTTTCAGCACGGAAAATGGACATCTACAGCGCAGTATATATGTATAGGTGCATGTAAATCACACAGGCAAATCACAGGAAACGTAGTCATAGAATTAATGAGTTACATATATCAGAGCTAAGGAATGTCCATAAAGCTAACGACAGAAGAATAAACAAAACAGAAAAGACAGTAAGGCCAACCAGGCCATGGATCCATCCCAAAAAGAACAAATAACCGGACAAACATACAGTCGGGAAACTAAAACTAAAAGCAAAAACGCCTTGGAATCCAACAAAAAACAACTAAGCTCAACAGGCGAGCCCAACTAGAAAGTAGGAAACCGTGTACCGAGGGGAAGTGGGAAGTAAAGAATGTGGGTCGTCATCGTGAATATCATGTTCAGGACATCAGATGGTCTAGTAAACTAGACGATATAATGTCGGAATCCCTCGCGGGAAGATGTAGATGAAGTGTAAAATAAAGAGCAGAACAGGCAAGTAAAGAAGTGATGCTGGGAATCATGAATCGTGAGGGATAACAATGCTGGAGAGAAGTTTTGGACGCCGGCCAGAACCAGAAATGTGCAAAAAGAAAAAATCAAGACAAAAACCACCAAGACGGCCAAAAAGACCATCAATTCAGGGAAATGACAATACAAAGGTCATAGCCTAGAACATGGGAAAAAAGCCTCCCGCGGGCCGGGAGCCACTACCCGCTCTGTTGGGCTGTGTCGGCTCACCTTCGCCGAGCTTCTTGAACCCCTGGAGCATATCCAGACCGGCTACCTCGGCGGGGTCGTCGAGAGTAAGACCGTCCGGGTAGTTGAGGGCCGCCCATGGGAGCTCGGGGGCCTGGATGCTTGTGGGAACCTTAGGGCCAGGACGAGGCATCAAGGATGAACTCTCTGTGGTCGGTGTGGTAATCTTAGGCGGCGGAGGGGGGAAGGCGGGGGGCAGTCTCGAAATTTTAAGAGGAGACCCCGAAAGGTGCTTGGTGGGAATCGGGAATCCCTCGAAGGCACGACTGGGAGTGTCCAAAAGGGCCGGCGGATCATCTTCCCAAATCTTCGGTGCAGGTGTGTCCAGGAGCGACTGAGAACGGTCCAACTTATGGGAACGCTTAATGCTCCGCTTGATAGGAGAGCCCTGGTCCAGCGAGGACAGGCCCTCGAATATATCGTCGTCGCCAGCAGCGTCCAAGGGATCAAAGTGCGACATACCAACCATAGTATCATTGAGATATGCCGACTCTTCCAACTTGAAAGCGGGGCTCCAAGGGATGCCGTCGCCAAACAGGCCGGTCATCTTGCGAATAGGCGACTCAAGCATATTGTGCACTCTGTCGCGGTGTAACTTCAAGTTAGTGTTGGGCGATGCCGAGGCCGGAGGCTTAATCGAGGCCTTAAACTTAATCGCGGGCGTCAAGGGATTCAGCAGCTGGGTGTTGTTGGTGCGAATAGGTGATGAAGAAGGAGGCGCATGTGCATATGTGGCAGTCGAGCGGTTCTTGGTGGGGCTATCATACGAGGACGCTCTAAGCCGCGCAATCTCTTCCTCAGCACGGCCACGCTTATGGCGGGGACGGTCGGCTCCAGATGTGAGCAGCTTGCTCGATCGCATAACAGACGAGTCGAGTGACGAAATATAACCGCTGTCATCCATTGAGACAGTCTTCTTGCGTGTAGCAGCCGAGCTAGTGATGCGGATCGAGGGGGGAGTGCCACCAATGTTGTGCTGGTAGTGACGTGAAACAGGCGGGGACGAGCTAATTCCTGCCGGAAGAGGGGAATAGTCCAATGGCTCGAGAACGTCAGTAGCATCGTCGTGCACATTCGACTCATCCTGACCATGAGTGTCACTCATCGGGATAGTAGCATCCGATGAGACATCAGCAGCGGGCGCTCCCATGTCCCGCCCAGCAGAAAGAGGCGGGAGTCCACTCTCGTTGGAAGAAGCGGCGGGAACATGTTTACCCTTCGTCGAAGATCGGTGGCCCATCATGTGCAGCTGGGGCTGTGCCCGAGCTTTGGTGGCAGAGGGGGTCTCAGGTCTCCCAGTCGAAAGCATTGTGACGTTTTCAGACGCAGAAGACGTCTTGCGCGCGGGCTTTTCCTTGATAAACTGCTGTTCCATGCCTTCAACAATGTACCAGTAGTTGCCCTTGCCCGGGTCGTCTTTGCTACGTTCCATTTTGGCGAAGGCCTTGTTCAAGCTGAGGTTGTGGCGAATGCTGTTTTGCCAGCCGGCATCGTTGGCTCCATAAAAGGTGTAAGTGTCCGAGATCCATTTGTAAATCTGCGCCAAAGTAAGGCGACGATTGGGGGATCTCAAGATAGCCATTCCAATCAACTGAGCGTAGCTGTGCCCTGGCTTCTGGCCATCATCGGCAATAGGTTGGAATGAATCCCAAGCGGGAAGATCGGGGTTAGCTTCACCGTCTTGAGAAACTAATGTCGTGTTCGCGGAAGACGAAGGTGAGTTATGCTGCTTGGCTTTCTTGGTGGGACGACAGTCTTTGATCGGCGCAGCTTCCATCAGTGACCGCTTACCATTTGCCTTGATCGGGGGGAACATCTCCATGCTAGGGGACCGAGAGTGGGAAACTACCTGGGGCGAAAAGACGGCTGGCCCCATGTTCTCCTTCTCAGTAAGGGCCAAAGAAGAGTCGGTCTCAAGATGGGCTGGTCTGGGGGCCGAAGAGGCTGAAGTCTTGAATTTTGAAAGGACGGGCTTCTTCCGCAAGTCCTCAGTGCTGATCTTTCTCGAGGGCGGCGGTGCCATAGAAGACATAGTAGGTTGACTATGATAGCGGTGGATGGGAGGAACCGGGTCCGGGTTGCGCGATTTGACGGGAGACTTCTTCGCTTCGCCCATCAAAGCAGTGGTCGACGGGGCGAGGTTGGTGCTAGTAGGCTGGAGTGGCCGGCGGATCTTTTGGTTGGCCGCTGACTGGGCGGCTGACTGGTGGGAGGTGGTGACGGGTTCGGTATCGGGCATTGGGGCGTGGCTCGACATTGACGGTGCGGGAAACGACGCAGCGAAATTAAGATTCCCGTATATGTTGTGAGGGTTTCCGGGAGGGTGTGGCTTGCTGTTGGGCTTTCCAACCATCGTAGGTCGCGAGATGGACAAGAAAATCGGCCCAAAGAGCAAACGTCGAAGAATTCAGTAAGTTGTGCAACTTTGACTGTGGGTGGCGAAGATGGCGAATGTTAGTTAAGTTTTAAGTCGAAGGAAGTATAGTACGAGAGTAGACGTAAAAGGTCGTATCAAATATTAGAGAGATGGTGACAGTAGACTCGAATGAAATATATTGGGGAAAGATTTGAGACCAAGTGCGATATGCAGTGCAAGAACAAGAATAAAAGACGAGACAAAGCAGATGCAGGTCAAGTGCAGAGCAAAGGAGAGAATATGGTTGAATAAAAGTCGGCGTTTGAGGACCCAGCAAGTGCAGGCGGTAAAAGGAAAAGAAAGGTCTGTTCACAGAGAAAAGAGGAAGGCCCTAGACAAAGCCAACCAGCTACCCAGCCCAGCCCAAAAGCAGTTAAAGCCCAGGTTGTGCTCTCTCGGAGAGACCCTGACTTCAGGCGGTCCCTGCACGATGCTTGGCTGTAGTGAGCACACTTATAGCAGCAAAAGTGGTACTAGTTTCGAGACGGGCATGCATACACAGCGTGTGTGTTCAGCCGACCAAAGAACGTGTGTAGTGTGAAGGGTCGAAAAGGTGGGTGTGGAGAGGGGCGTGTCTAGAGTGTGAGGGGTGCAAACTGGACCAAGGTACTTTTCTGAGCAAAGGTGCCAATTAGGAATGTAAGTCGTGAATGTGAAGAAATGTGTGGTTCAAGTGACTACAACTTGATCAATCGGTTGACATGAGGCAAAGACCATAAGACAAGCACTTTAAGTGAATCGATCTACACACCGACCACAATGGTGGAGAGCAGCAATGGAGAAACGGCAGAGGAGAGGTAGTCTATGTGTCAAGGACCATATAGAGGTCCGTCTCCAATGATGAATTGTTAGAGAAAACTTACACGGTCGATGATTCTGTTAGCAGCCAGTTTGGGACAGAGGAAGCGGCGTATGAAGTGGGACTTCGGAAGGGGGTTGGAATGGCCGTGCTTCACAACGTCTTTGGACTTGGTATTGTCGGTGCTCAAGTAGAGAGCGTGGCTATAAGTTGCAGTTTGTGGCTTGTGCGAATGGCAAAAGACGGCACAACTGACGGGGTCAGTAAGCGATGGCGTAAGAAATGGAAACGTGGATAGACCTACAGGGCTGATAGTATCGAAAACTTTAAGAAACAGAGATAGTATGTACGATGTTGTAGACCGAGAAATCCAGAGATGGATAACGGCACAACAACAACAAAAACAACAAGTCAAGAATGAGATGTAAACGTCAGACGAAGCAGCCAAGAGGCTGTTCGTTGTCTAAAGCTGAACTTGATTAGGTGTTAAAACAAGAAAAGTGCAAGAATTGAAACAGTGTTTATGATGAATTGATGGATGATGTCAATAACAAACAGGATGAAAGAAGAAAAGGAAGAGTGGAATAACAGCAATTCAGCTATGCAGCTATGCAGCTATATAACCTGAAAGGGCAGGCTCATGTTATGCTAGGCGAGTAAACGTGCAATGAAGGCATGCTGTCTATCGTCGTGTGTATACCGAGACGATTGTAAGCATTAGTTGATACAAAATGAATCGATCTCAGGCTTTTAAATGGGATAACATAGCAGCCTAGTTATGCTATGTTTTGTATACAACAACTACATGGATTTTTAGATAGAAGATAGAATATACACATGATGGCAGGTGGAAACCGCCCAAAGAGGAAATTTTTAACATGAACAAGTAGTTAGGAGTTTAGCATGTTGTCTCTGATAGGCCTGATAGGTCAGATAGGCTATCAGTAGGCTATCGGTGATGTCTTACAGGCCCATCATAGTGAAGACAGTTAGTGTAGTTAGAGTGAGATTGCCAGGAGCCAAGCCGCTACGGGACACAATGGGTTGCAGCTTCTAGCCCGACCCACAATTCAATGAAGCTGTCGGGTCTAGTTTGTGGAGTGTTTCAATGACATCGTTATGCGTCGAAAGGGCCCCTGACTAGACGCAATAAACGAGTGGACAAAGCTGTGGCAGTTAACCATATAATTTTCCACACACTAGGGACGTCTGCAAATAGCGATAGACGAACACGGACGGGTAGTAAAATCACGGAATCTAGATGTCCGAAACTTCTCAAACGGACCCTCGTCGGCTGGGGCGTTACGGTCCCAACGAGCATCAGTCAGCCTTGCTACGACGAGACAAGACCCGGGCAAGTCGTTTTTTTTTCATACGTTTTCCACTCCGTCTTTTCCACGCTCTAGAGAACAAGTCTAAATGGAAAATTAAACTGTCAGTCAGACCCTGGCGCTTCTGACAAGTCCCGTTTGAAGAACAAAACGGGCTATCGGTCAACGCCACAAACGAGGAAATGCATGAAGTCCAGTGATGGGATAAACCACATTCTGCAGAAACGCTAACCGGGCCGTTGAAAAACAAAAAAAAGAACAGAACATGCAAAAAACCACGGCACTTGGGCTAATGGATGGTTAGGAAAAATGACACACCCCTTCTTCTTCTTCTTCTTCTTCTTCTCTCAACTGGCGGGCCTTGGCAGGTCATCTGAATCACGACATCTGTCAAAAGACAGTGCATTTTTTTTTCTACGGAAGGCAAACGTCGGCTCCGTCAGAAGTCTATTCATACACATATTTTTAAACAATCCCATAGGCAGTTTAGCCCGATCTGATCTGTCTCGCTTCGTACTCAACTTGTCTCTTGTACCACAAAAAAAGAAGCAAGCCTATCTCGCGGATAAGAAACAAGCGCCGACACAAGCTCTCCAGCCATCCATCCAGAACACCACAACGAAACAGAAAAGAAAAAAAAAAAGGAAAATCGACCCGAAGCCAAACAACCTTGGCCAATGTCTAAAATTGCATACGGCTTACGGGTGGTCCCATCAGCTGGCCATTCACGGGCCGATGTTGGGATTGACCCCGTTGTGCAAGGCGTGCCGCTAGTTGAAGGGGTTGAAGGGAGTTTTTCTTTTTTTTCACCCCAAAAGGGCGCTGTGGAACTCCCTATAGGGATCGCATATGTGAGAACACAGTTCTCCCTTGTGCGTACGGGAATGGGCAAGGGCGGATGATGGTGTTTGGAAGACGAGACCCCGACGAAGTGAATCAATCACATTGAGATACGGACTGTTTGTACGTTGCCGAGACGGTTTCTTGGGGCCATTTCAGTCGACCAAAGAACGTGTGTAATGCGAAGAGAAGGGTCTTGGATAATTTCATGGGGTCTGTCCGAAGGAAGCTGTACCGATAGCTAGTTTCAACAGGATCCTCCTTTGTGCATGATTCCTTACACAGCTTGCATGCCACTTGCATCCGCCAAAGAGAACGAAGCGAAAAACCCAGCCAGGGTAAATCGTCATCTGACTCAAGAAACCTCTAAACTAGACCGGTCAGATCACCAAACCCGCGGCCGCCATGTAAAAGTAGACGGATGGTCCCCCTGGCACCCAAAGAAGTCAAGTGTTCCGAGGCATAGCCAGAAAACCCAGATTTGCAAAGTGCGTCACTAGGCGTGACCATTTGGAACATGTTAAGACGGATTGTGACGCCGATCGCTCTATTTCCATTTGGGATGGAGAAAACAGTGATAGCGCCAGTCGGGACTTTTTTTTTCCTGTTCTTTGATGGATGATCAGACGGGGATGAGGGGAAGAGACAAGAAAAAGGTAAGGAAGTTCTATGTTGTCTTGACTTTCGTGATGTAGATATGTATATACAGACAGACACATAGACTCAAGTCCAGACAATCACGGTTACCTGCAGTTAGCCAGTCGCGTACAATCAGAAAACTGACGGCAATGGCATTAATATACGGGTCCCCTTCTACCGGTGCGAACGCCCGGCCAAACTATGGGTCCCGATATATATTAGACGTATGTGCATCAATCAGGGTACATGTAGTAATGGTTAACATGTATGTAGGTATGTATGTAGTTACGTAGTGTAGGAGTTAGTCTAGTCAACTGATAAATTATTGCCACCCATTCAACTCTGTTGGCTCTAATTGTTATCAAAGAAACGAGGGAATATTGAATGTCATCCAACAAGTTTATAATTGTTCCTCCCTTCCATTTGACAATTGTAACCCTCCTTTCTGTTCCTGGTGTAAACGATAGGGTTAATTATGACGCTAACCCCACATGCGCCCTCCTTCTTCTGCCCCTCACTGAACAAATGGCAGCCACTTCTGTCTGAGTTTGGAATATATGTATACATGCGTTTGTAGTTTCCATGAATCCCCAAAATCATAGTCTGTTGCACAGCGTTGAACCGCTTCCCACGGCCGTTTAGTACAACCAATAAGTAGCGGCCATACGCCGATTATCTGCAAGAAGCCGCATGGCTCAAGACGCCTGTGTTTCGGAGTTGACCAAGTAGATAAGCCAGTCAGAGGCAAGAAAGAGGAGGAGGAGGAGGGCTTCCAGACAAAAAGAGACGAGAGAAGAAGGATGAATGACTTGTTCTCTCTGTATATGCGGAGGGCCTCTTCTGTTTCATGTTGCATGTTCTATTTTGGAAAGTGGGCTTGCTGCCACTGGGGGCGGTTTTTTTCTTTTCTTTTTTCTTTTTCCTTTGTGAACGACGTCACTTGGTTTAGTGATGGGAATCATTTTTTTNTATGTACATACATATGTACATGTACATGATGGCAGTGCCTAGTAAGTACATAGACGCTAGTAGTAAACTATGATGTCTAAACAACGAATTATAATGTATATGGTTACTTTTCGACCTCTCCCACAATCTTTGTCAAACCAATCCAACAAAATATTACTACCCTCTCTCCACTCCGAGCCTCATGCCGCTACACCGCTAAACAGGGCTCGACGAACAGAGTGGTGTGGTGTCAAGAAACCAACCAGACAGGGCTAGATCGGCGTGGTGTCNCCTTTGTGAACGACGTCACTTGGTTTAGTGATGGGAATCATTTTTTTTGAGAGGCCCACGGGTCATGGATGTGATGCGATGCGATGATGACCGAGCGTTGACGCTCAGGGCAGTGAGGCGTGGGTTTGTAGGTTCCGATTGGGCTGATTTGGCGAGAACAATGCCGATACGCACATAACACGAGTTGAACCCCACGTCGTGATTGATGTCTTTGCGTGCGTATGTACGTATGTATGTACATACATATGTACATGTACATGATGGCAGTGCCTAGTAAGTACATAGACGCTAGTAGTAAACTATGATATCTAAACAGCGAATTATAATATATATGGTTACTTTTCGACCTCTCCCACAATCTTTGTCAAACCAATCCAACAAAATATTACTACCCTCTCTCCACTCCAAGCCTCATGCCGGTACACCGCTAAACAGGGCTAGACGAACAGAGTGGTGTGGTGTCAAGAAACCAACCAGACAGGGCTAGATCGGCGTGGTGTCGGCTGTTCGTTGTGTAAGCATGAGAGGGATGTACCCGGCCAATCAGTTGACGACGATGCAGGTTCAGCTTTCTGAGTGATAGAGGGGTTTTCCTTATTTGGCGTTTCTTGGAATGGGGCGGGCTTAGAAGGACGGCCGGGCTTTTGAAGAGGGACAGAGAGTTTTTGAGTTTTTGCGTGTGATGTGAGATGTTTGGAGACATTGAATTGAGTTGAGGGTTTGGTCGGGTTACGTGGAATGTATGTATGCACATATGACCCCTTTGATACTTGAAATATCTAGATATAGACTTATATCTTGACCAAGGGATGTCTTTTGCTATGTAACTTTACAAAGCGGTTTCTTACTATCCCTTATGATTAATGTCCTCATGTGTAGGATGTATCACGTGTTTAGAGATCTAGGTAAAGGAAGTAAAGGGAAGTCATCCTATAACCAAGTCTGTATCCCGTGCCACGATATTCTTATCGTCGTGTCCCGGTCATAGAGGCCACTGAATTCCCCCAAAATCAAAGTCCGACCCCAAAGTCATAGCCTATCATTCCACAACCTTTACCACCCGACCCAAAAGCCCGGGCTCATTCTCTACATATGTACAACCAGAAAAGAACCGAAGAAAAAAGAAGGAAGAAAAAAAAAGGTCATAAAAAAGCACAGATAATCCCTCTAATTTACGCCATGTTATGCAAACCAGCATGAACAAACCAACTAAACCCCCTTCAATCCCATTTAGTAGCAAAACAATTTATGCGTTACTTGGAAGACCAAAGAAGATTTCTTTCTTCTTCATGGGAAGACGCATAAGATTTGTGGTCGGGATACACAGAGAAATCATGCAGAATGAGTTGCATGTTCAGTGAACAAAAAAAGAAGAAAAAAAAAAGAGAAAGAACGTCTGTGTAATGGAAGGGACAGAGAAGTTTAGAAGGAAGGAAGAGGGGGGGCATAGAAGATGAGATGGCAGGATGGAGGAGTGAGCACAGCGTCAGGAACGGAAATCATGCTGATGAGGATATGATGAAGTACATACAGTATGTACTTACATACGTAGAACTGCCATTGAAAAAACGAGTCCTACATGTATAGGTACGCTTACATGTCAGTACATCTGTACCTGCGTACGTATGCAAGTAAGTACATACGCACACAAATCTAGACTTCATATCTACAACTAAAAGCATGTGATTCATCCTCTTTTCCTATTCCCATACGACACCCGCCCCCTCCCAGCCCTCCAGTCCTCCAGAACAAATCCTGATCCCATTCAAACCCCTCGTCTACTTCGTCCGTGNAAAAAACGAGTCCTACATGTATAGGTACGCTTACATGTCAGTACATCTGTACCTGCGTACATACGTATGCAAGTAAGTACATACGCACACATATTTAGACATCATATCTACACCTAAAAGCATGTGATTCATCCTCTTTTCCTATTCCCATACGACACCCGCCCCCTCCCAGCCCTCCAGTCCTCCAGAACAAATCCTGATCCCATTCAAACCCCTCGTCTACTTCGTCCGTGCCACCGGTCTCTCCATGAACACCCCCATGTCATGAAGAAGTCTGCCTTATCACATCCATAAAGAGAGAGACCCCACACATACTTCAAAACCTACAGATTCTCATACATTCTACGCCGTACATTTACATATGTATGTACATACATGTTCAGAGTAACCTTCTTAAAGTACACAATATACGTAACCCCCCCTTCCCCCCACATATATCCCCAGTATTGTCGAAACAGACACAGACTATGTTCTCCACCCCACCTTTCGCCTCAACTATGCAAAACTTACTAGAAATTGACTAGACAGGCCTTGAAGAGAAGCCTGTGCAACGTCAGATTGAATCGACCAACGTTTCCAGTTTGGGATAACAAATGACTAACAACATGATGACTAGTTCAAAGTTATACTATATTGTGTACAAATATGTATGAATGTATCTAAACAACAACTTACTTCCCCTGAGCCTTCAATTTCCTCCTCTCTTCCTTCTCAGCAGCTCTCTTCTCAACTTCACCAATAACAAATTGACAACCCTCCCCACCTTCTCTCTTCAACCCCTCCACAATCCCATCACAATCCGCCTTTGGACTTTCCTGACTCATCTTAAACTTCCCATCCAACCTCTCAATAACAATTTCAAACCCCGCAATAGCCTTAATCAACAAATCCGTATACCTCTCCGGCGCCTCATCCACCGTCCACGGCTCCGGTTTCCCTTCCTTCTCACCATACCCCATAATTCCCCGTTCACAAAGCTCCGAAACCTCATGTACCTGACTCTTTAAAAACCCCTTCATAGCGCCCTCCTCCTTCAAGAAAGTCCTAAACTTCCCGTAAACCTGTACCGCAGCATAGTTCCAAGTAGGAACCACCTTCCCACCATTAGGCTTCGTCTCAACATAGAACTTTGGTGTGATATAATGACTAGGCGCCGTAAAGATAACACAAACCTCCTCATCAAGTTCCTCCTTTCCCGACGCCGCAAGATTCTCAAGAATAGCTTTCCATTGAGGATTAGCCCGGGCCATATGTCCACGTAAAACCCCGTGCCCGGATGGAGAAGGGGCCGTTGGGTCGTGAACTAGAGGGATATGCGAGACTTGAATTGTCGGATAGTTAGGTGAAGAAATGGCCGTGGTGAATTGCCCAAGAGGAAAGTCTTTAATAAGCTTATGAAGAACGTCCCTGGACTTCTCGAGGTGGTCGGCGCGGAGCTGCATCTTGGTAAATGGATTGATATCGACTTGATGAACAACAAATTCAAAGATCAAATGTCGTTGAGAACTTCGTGGTCTTATCTATGTGTTCAACAAAAACATAGATATATTTCTTTCACGCCCTATTCTATACAAGCATGTATGTACACACATCCGCGCCTTCCGGTCTGAAATATCCGGTACAGCCCAACCCCCTTTCGTCTACAACACCGTCAGTCATCCCCCATGTCATTCAACCAATCAAATTCTTGCTATTAGCTACGACTATCGACTTCACCACTCCACTTGGTTCTAAATAGGGCAAAACAAAGTGACATGTACATACATATTGACCAAGTCCCCAAGGTGACCAAGTCAACGAATCGGAAAAGATAGCGATACTTAAAAGTGGAGACTACAGAACCTGGGGTAGTGCTCCTTGCCGACTGTTATCTAGCAGTATCTCAGTGGTGCCGTCGGCAACTATCGCCAATCCCGATAGGTAATAAATTCACCACGAATTACATCACAATCATTGATTAAATGCAAAAAGGCTCAATTCAAACCAGTAAAATCAACAAACTAAAATAACCAAAAAAGAACAATCTAATCAAGAACCTTACCAGCTCCAAAGGCCGAACTGGCATCCTTTGTCTTCGTCTTTCTCAAAGTCCGACCAGCCGCAATCTCACCGAGAAGACCCGCCGGTCTACCGCCTCCCATGGGAGCAGCAGGGGCGCCACCCGGAGGAGGGGGAGGAGGTGGAGGAGCACCGCCACCAGGAGCAGGAGGAGCAGGTGGAGGCGGCGGCGGAGGTGGCGCCGCTGGTGCACCACTACCAGGCATAGGGGGTGGTGGCGGAGGTGCGGGAGGGGCACCCGAGGGAGTAGACGTAGGCATAGGCGGCGGAGGAGGAGGGGGAGGAGGGGCACCACCCTCAGCTTCTGGAGCAGGCGCGGTCGGGACGGGAGGAGCCTCGGCGGGGGCAGGTGGGGCCGAAGAGCTAGTGGGCGGGGGAGCAAAAGCGGACGCCGCGGGAGTGGGAGAGGCCGTCTTAGTCTCAGCAGCGGATATAGGCCGTGGGGGAGCCATGGTACTGAAGAGCAGCGAAGCAAGCGCCGCGGCACTGTTACCACCGGGGCGGCCATCATCGGAATCGTCATCAGACTCCGAGTTATCATCCGAACCCCAACCATCATCGTCATTGTTCGCAGGCTTACGAGCAATTGACAGTGTAGCGACAGCTGGAGCAGCCGGAGCAGCAATAACAGGAGCTGACTGAACAGGAGGAGGACGGAAGAAAGGGTTCGTAGAAGCCTCGTTGTTAGAAGGCGTGGCGGTAGCCGAAGGGGCAGCGGGGGTTGCAGCGGCAGCGGCCGCAGGTGAGGCAGAAGACTGCGACATCATGCGGAAGAAGGGATTCTTGCTCTCACCCTCGGCGGCAGCAGCAGGAGGCGCCGGGGGCGGGGCAGGAGCAGGTGGGGGAGTGGAAACAACGGGAACTGGAGGAGCCGCAGGGGCCGCGGGGACAGCACTGGTCACCCAGTCATCGGCACCACTAGCACCCCCTGAAGAACCCTGTGGGGTAACATTTTCCGGGCCTTCATCGTCTGAAGAGCTGCTACTGTCGTCATCATCCATAGACTCCAACTGGCGGCGCAGCTCCTCTTCACGCTTCCGAATAGACTCAATCTCGGCTTGACGAGCCGCCTCCTGGGCTTCGCGTTCCTTGGCCTCAGCAGCAGCAGCCTTCTTCTTGCGCTTCTCTTCCTCCTTGCGTAACTTGTTCTGGCGAACCTGTTCCTCCATGGCCTGGATCCGAGCTTGGGCTGCGTCACGCTCATCAACAGGCTCTGCAGAGGCTTGGGGTTGTTGAGGAGCAGGTGTTGGGGCTTTACGTGCAGCTGGGGGTGGGGGAGCTTTCTTGCCCTCAGGCTTAGCCGCCTCAGTAGAAACAGGTACACCCTGTTCCTCAGCAATACGAGCTTGACGCTCAGCCTCACGACGGGCATCCTCCTCAGCAGCTTGGCGAAGCTTAGCCTCGCGTTCACTGCGCTCGCGTTCCATTCTCTGCGCAGCGGTCTCGCCAACCTTGGTGTTAGACTTGATGCCTAGAGCCGCCAGACGTTCAGCCATACGCTGCTCAGCCTGTTGTTTAATGAAAGCCGCGCGCTCTTCGGGCGTCTTGTACGAAGAGTACGATCCACCACTGGGGGCCGGAGAGGCAGAGGCGGCAGGTGGCGCCGGACTGAGACCGCGGGTGGCAGCCGGTGACTCGGTGCGCGAGGTAGGCTCCGCACGAAGCGAACGCTTTTCCTGGGCGCGAAGGCGAGTAGCCCGGCTGTCACGCTGAAGATCAAAGATGAAGTCACGGATCTCATCTTCGACACCAAGAGCGTCCTCCCAACGACGACGTTCGTGTTCGGTAGAAGAGTCCTTCATCTCACTCTTGAGTGAGTCTTCAATTCCACGAGAGAAATCGCGAACACTATCCTCAACATCCTGAACCATACGCTCGTTGTTTTCTCTTTCGGTGCGAACCTTGATGCTCTCCTCCTCAAGTCTGCGGGGGGCATCCAGATCTTCAGTGGCACCGCCCTCGATCTTCCGACCAGTCAGAGCCGCAGTACGTTGTTGCATCATGGCCTTGGCGCGAGCCTTGAGACGATCGGACTCAGTGATGGTACCTCCAGGACCAGTACCAATGATGCTCATGGCACTGCCAGGGTGCTCCTTAGCGTCCCGAATGCGGAACAACTCGAGACGAGCCTCGGCAATCTCCTTCTCGGCGCGACGAACAGCAGATGCAAGTTCGGGAATCTTGTCGGTGAGGGTTTGGAGCTGGCGCTTGAGGGCACGTCTCTCGGCATCAGAATCGCCCGCACCAGTCGAGACATTGGGGTGGTTGTCAATGTCATCCTGTACTCTACGGATACGGCGGTACAATTCATCGGCCTCCCGACGATCACGGCGATCAAGGATATCATCCTCCTCGGCATGTTTCTCATCCTTGAAGTCCATAGCATCAAGGAGGACTTGCTTCTCATGGACCTTTTTACGCAACTGGTCAAGAGAAAGTTCCTCAGTCTCGGTAGCCTCGGGCTGAGGCGAACGGTCCTCGCGGCCACGGCGGCGGGCAGAGGAACGGTAACTCACGTCATCGTCATTGTTCTTGAAAACAGTGGCATCCTTTCGACCACTGCCTCCAGCGGCACCAGCACCGGCCTTGAAAGAGTGGCTCTTGGCGTAGCTGACACCAGTCTTCTGAGGAAGAAGAGCCGCACCAGTGTTCTTGCGCATTTCGGACTCTTGATGAAGCATGTTCTTCATAGCGCCAATCGAGCTGGTAAGGTTGCGAGTGGAAGGGGGCACCAACTCTGGAGGGAGCGTGTTGGGAACGGGGTAACCGTTCAACTTGCGGTAGATCAAATGCATTGAAATAGCAAACTCATCCATATCCAAACGGCCCTTGTTGCCACTATCAGCAAGGGTCCAAATACGCTCAAGATCAGGCTTGTCGAGGCCACTCTGCTCAAAGATTTCACGAGCTTGGCTACCACCAATGAAGCCCTTGCCAAGACCATCCCAGGTACGGAACAAATTGTCATACCGCACCTTTTCGTCCTTGGTAATGGCCCAGGGAATGACAGCATTACCAGAAAGACCAGCAGTGGTGAAGCTACCAGAAGCACGATCAGTCTGGGGCATCATGCGAGCAGCAAGAGCATCAATGTTTGGGAGACCTGTAGCCGGAGTGTTCACAAGACCCCACTGGCCAGGACGACCGGTGGGTTGGGCGTTGAGTGGAGCAGCCATGTTGGGAGACAGTCCACCCGCGAAGCCAGTAGGCATGGGGGGCATTGGAGGACGAGGACCTCCGTATCCAGTAGGCTGCGCGCCGAAACCAGTTGCCTGGGGCTGCAAGCCGGTCTGCTGGGGCTGAAACCCGGTCTGCTGGGGCTGGAATCCGGTGGGTTGTGGCTGGAATCCAGTAGGCTGTGACTGCTGAATCTGCGGGATTTGCTGCTGCTGCTGAGCGCCAGGGAAGCCAGTCATTTGGTTCTGTAAAAGCTGCGAATTGGACGGCTGGGGCGTGGTAGCAGCAGGAAGAGGAGTGGTGCGGCCCGAGTTGGCAGCGTTTTCGGCAATGCTAAAGTTGATGATGTCTACCATACTCGATACCTCATTTTTAACAGTTTCGGGAAGAACAGCCGGAAGAGCCTTCCCGGTGAGCTTGAGGTTGCACAGGTACATGGCGAGAGCGAACTCGGGGAAATGCAGTTGTCCGGAACGAGTAGTGTCGGCCAGGGTCCTACAAATAGAAGTTAGAGATGTTTCGCAATCATCGATTTGCAATATCACACTCACCAAATCTGCGACAGCGAGTCGCCGTCCAGTCTTGACCGTAATAGCAGGTCGCGCGCCTTCTCTCCTGACATTGTGGAATTACCATCACCGACAGACTTGGTGAACAAACTCTCGAATCTCGACTGGTCAGTAGCAGTAATGAATGACAGTCTAATATTCGGAATCGGGTTCGCCTTCGAAGGAGCAGCGGCTGGCTGCGGGGTAGGAGTAGACGAAGTCTGGAAAGAAGCAGCCATTTGAGCAAATCCGGTAGGCTGCGGCTTTTGCACTGGCGGCGGTGGCGCAATCAGCGACGGAGTTGAAGACGGCTGCGAGGTAGGGAAGCCGGTAGCCTGGGGTAGCTGGATCTGCGGGGTAGGTTGAGGCGTCGGCTGCTGTGAAGATGGCTGCTGGAATTGCGATTGTTGCGGCTGTTGGAATTGTTGCTGTTGTTGCTGGTATTGCGACGGAATTGACGGCATAGGCGGCATAGCGGGTTGCTGGAAAGACTGCTGCTGGGGCTGTTGGAAACCGGTGGCCTGGGGCTGGAAGCCGGTAGGTTGCGGCTGGAATCCCGTTTGCTGGGGTTGGAATCCGGTGCGCTGAGGTTGGAACCCCGTCTGTTGCGGCTGGAACCCCGTTGGCTGCCCCAGCATCTGTTGTTGNTGCCGCGTGTCACTGACAGATGCAAAAGGGGCGACAGTTGACAACTCGGAAGTGCGTCTCGAGAGAAAGCTCGCCATCTCGTAATTAATTATTGAGCTGTGGCAACTATAGAACCTCTCCACCGACAATCCATGCCTGTGGGGGGCTTATTTACAGGCGTGCTAGGGGCTTCATTAAACTCGCCTGGGGCATGGGCTTATTGCGTTGGCACGGTATTACTGAACGAGGCTTACCGCCGGGAATCGTGTCCGGTGGATTGTAAAGTCTACGAGAAGGCGGCTACAATGAAGATATATTCAGGTATCAACCGGGTTTTTCTTCTTTGCCGGTGACTTTTGATGACAGTAAAGGTCTTCATGTCTCAAATTTGATGAAAACGTCCGTTAGTTTTTCATGTTTCTACGTCAAATTCCTGGATTCACACANGTTGTTGTTGCTGCTGCTGCTGCTGCTGCTGCTGCTGCGGGGCGCCGGGAAAGCCAGTGAACTGCTGTTGAAGCGGTTGCTGGCCAAAGCCGGTGGGCTGCGGAGCAAACGGCGATTGCTGTTGCTGTTGCTGGATAGGCTGTCCGAAACCCGTAGGTTGCGCCTGTTGGTAAGGAGCACCATAACCGGGCTGTTGCTGGCCAAAGCCGCTCGAGTTGTTATACATGCTGACTATTGTTGGCGAATTATATGGTAACGTAGATGTTTATATCGACTGTCGAGACGGATGTAATGCGGAACAGTAAATGGCAGCCTAGCGATACAGGTCGCGATAGCGAGCGATTTGGAGAGAGTAACAACGAGGCCAGACACCGAATTGGACAACCAAGTCTCTGGAGCGCAAGCCTATGATTCTCGAATCAATGGCTTAAGCTCGAGAAACAAAGTTATGATAGGCTTAACTGGTGATGATAATGCCGCGTGTCACTGACAGATGCAAAAGGGGCGACAGTTGACAACTCAGAAGTGCGTCTCGAGAGAAAGCTCACCATCTCGTAATTAATTATTGAGCTGTGGCAACTATAGAACCTCTCCACCGACAATCCATGCCTGTGGGGGGCTTACTTACAGGCGTGCTAGGGGCTTCATTAAACTTGCCTGGGGCATGGGCTTATTGCATTGGCACGGTATTACTGAACGAGGCTTACCGCCGGGAATCGTGTCCGGTGGATAGTAAAGTCTACGAGAAGGCGGCTACAATGAAGATATATTCAGGTATCAACCGGGTTTTTCTTCTCTGCCGGTGACTTTCGATGACATTACAGGTCTTTATGTCTCAAATTTGATGAAAACGTCCGTTAGTTTTTCATGTTTCTACGTCAAATTCCTGGATTCACACATTAATTACCAACCTGCCATCGAATGGTAGGGTTAACTGACATATTAGGGTGTATGTATTTTGGGATAACAGATTGGCCTCTGGACATATTAACATGCAACCGCTCCTTCCCAAGCTTCCCCGGAATCGCTCGGTTTATAGATCCTTTGTATACTTGATATTTTGTGTTATCAGATGCAGATATGTGCATGTATGTACTTACACACATTCCCCATTATTTCCGTAGTTGTCAACATGTGAAATATTGGTGTACATAAGTGGTGCCGTATCACACATGTATGTACATACTGCAATTCAACAAAATCCTAGTTTCTTGTCACGTTTATTACGACACATCAAACTCTCATATGGAGCTCATCAATGTAATGATTGATTGTGTTGATTTCAGTGTAACTCGAGAGTCATAGAAATCAGGTTACTATCAAGATCTGTATTTGATGCTGCGGTGGTTGGTTGTTGAGCTATTCATGACAGCTATGCCACACAGATACAATAGGCTGGGACTTGTGTTCAAAAATGGTTAAATCTGGTATGCGCATGTTACAATTGCTTGCTATTCCTGCAATTTGTGGTAGTATTCGGGGTTTTAAAGTAGTTTATTAGAAAAATGACATTACGATTGATACGCAGATGAATAGACAGAAACAATGAGTGTATATCCAAACATTCCATATAAACCGGCCACACTTTTACTCAAGTTTGAGACATTGATTTTTCACATTTAGAAGAAATCAGATATCGTCATTAACCCTGCGTAAGTACCTGCATCCCAACAAGCAATTGTTGACTTACACTTGTCCACATGTAAGCGCCAACAAAGTCTCTTTATAAGCAATTGTGTCTATGAAAGCGACACACAAAAACAAAAAAAGCTCAAAATCACATGAATCTAAATCTGAGTCTCTTCAAGACCATTACTCAAAATACATCAACTTATCACCCTAAAGCCACTAATCAACCAGTTATCCGTCGCTTGACCGGAAAATCCTATATAAACGCTTAGGACACTTAGCCCGTCACTTTCACAAGCCTATAAAAACGACCCACTTCGCCTGTTCAAAAATCCGCCAACAGCATTAAAAGTCATCGAAACTCNCGAAACTCTCCTCCGCTCCACTCCGCATCTTTGTTCGCAAGGCTATACTACCGCATTGCCCAAAATGAAGCCCGAACCTCTCACCTCCCGCAAGTACTTTGATGGCGTCTACATTCCCATGGGCTTGATTGTCGTGGGTGTAGCCATTGTCAAGAGTGAATGGATCGTTTACGCCGCGGCGTTGGCTGTCGCTCTGGGCGCTTACAAGTTTAACTCTATGCGTATGTTGCACTAAGGTCGTGTGTCTAAAGATATGCTAACATTGTTTCGTTTTCACAGAGCCCAAGAAGGTCCTTGACCCTGTCGTCTTCAAGGAATTTGTCCTGAAGGAGAAGACCGTCATCTCATCCAACACCGCCATGTAAGTTTGTCCATACAATCTCGGAGTTCTCATCGGCGCAAACCCGCTAACTGGTATTCCCACCCTCTAGCTACCGCTTTGCTCTCCCCGACCCCACTGCCATTCTCGGTCTTCCCATCGGTCAGCACATTTCCATTGGCGCCAACATTCCCCAAGAGGATGGCACTGCCAAGGAGGTTATCCGCTCGTACACCCCCATCTCTGGTGACGAGCTCCCCGGCTTCGTCGACCTCCTCATCAAGTCGTACCCCAACGGCAACATCAGCAAGCACCTGGCCACTCTCGGCGTTAGCCAGACCATCCGCGTTCGTGGCCCCAAGGGTGCTTTCGTCTACACTCCCAACATGGTTCGTCACTTCGGTATGATTGCCGGTGGCACTGGTATCACTCCCATGCTCCAGATCATCAAGGCCATTGTTCGCGGTCGCGCCACCGGTGACAAGACCGAGGTTGATCTCCTTTTCGCCAACGTCACCATCAAGGATATTCTGTTGAAGGATGACCTCGACGAGCTTGTTGCCACTGATAAGGGTATCCGTGTTCACTACGTCCTGGACAAGCCTCCCGCTGACTGGACTGGCCCCACTGGTTTCGTTAACCAGGAGATGATCGCCAAGTACATGCCCAAGGCCGCTCCCGACTGCAAGCTTCTGCTTTGCGGTCCTCCCCCCATGACCTCCGGCTGCAAGAAGGCTGCCGCTGAGCTTGGCTGGGAGAAGGCTCGCCCTGTCAGCAAGCTTGCCGACCAGATCTTTGTCTTCTAAGTTGTTGAAGCTGAATGAGCGAGTTACAGTACCTTGTACACCAAGCTCCAATGTTGAGTTAATACTTAAAATAATACACTATTAATCGACCACAATCCGCAAACAAATGCTTCTCAGATGTCTGTCCATTATGTGCTATAATCCAATTTTATAAAAGGTGCTGCCACTGTAGCGGTATAATGTATGTACTGAAAATAAACTCAAATAACCAAAAAAAACACACGCATTGCAAGAATCAAACAACACCCAAAATCCCACAAAACCAAGACCCAGAAAGAAAATCAACACTCAAGCATATCCACAATCACGGCTTAATCCTCGCCCATAGTGGTGTCAGCCGGACCTTCATCCTCGTCCTCATCATCATCGATGATCCGTCCACGTCTCCGCTTCGTCGTTGGTCTAGAAGATTCCTCATCAACATCCATCTTCTCACCAGCTGGACTACCTTCACGGCTGCTATCGCCCTTGTCTTGTGATCCCTTGGCATTCTCGCTCTCCAATCTCCGTTCAGCCTTTTCAAGTTCGTCACCAGAGTCATCCGCCCGGTAAGAAATGTTGTCGTCCGAATCAGAGCCAGAACTATCTTCAATGATCTCGGCAGACTTAAACTTGCCACTATCTCTGGAGGCCTTGGGAGCCTTAGCCTTGGCCTTGGAAGCACCCTTGGAAGCGAGTCTACGCTTCTTCTTGGGAACAGGCTCAGCTTCAGACCCGGAGTTGCGGTCAGATTCTGATTCGCTGCCGCTCATGGCCTTCTTCTTGGACGTGCGTCTCGCGCCACCGGTGCGCTGGGATCCACGAGGCGCCCGCTTCCGCTTGACACGACCGCCTTCTCCGTCAGACGTCATCTCGGCTTCTTGGATCTTGCGCTCCTGATCAGCCAACTCCTCAGCCATGGCGCGATCACGCTCAGCTTGAGAGGCACGTTCCTGACGAATACGCTCACGACGGGCTTCCTCCTCAGCAAGCTTAGCCTTGATCTCCTCCTCCTTCTTCATCTTTTCTTCCATACGCTTATCGTTGGCAATGCGCAGCTTTTCAGCGTTACGTCCTTCATATTCAGTTTGGATAGCCATAGCACGCTCGAGTTGCTTTCTCATCGTGTTGCGGCACATGCTGGCACGCTGCTCGAGATCACCCTTGGGGTATGGTGGGTTGGGCAGAGTAGCAAGCTCCTCAAACGTCTTAATAGCCTCTTCCAAGCCATCAGAAGCAGCCTTGAGCTGGAACGAGGAACGCATCTTCTCGTTCATGGTGAGGATGGTGTTGACCAGCTGGAATTGGACGAACGCAATGTTGAAGCGCAGGAAGGGGAGTTCAGGAGAAGCAGCATGGGCCTAATACAATGTTAGTTGACCAGTAAAACGAAATATACTTGACGAAAATATCTTACCTTGCGAGCAAACTCGAGACCCTTTTCGAGAGACTCAATATCCCGCTCGACACGACCACGCGTCATGAGGACACGACCGAGGCATGAAAGAATAGAGAAGTCGTTCTCCTTACCCTCCATACTCAAAGCCGTCTCGTAACTCTCAATAGCCTTGTTGAACTGCTTGAGCTCAGCGTAGACGTGACCCAAGTTCACGTGGGGGTGAGCCTGGTCTTTGAGGGTCTCGCGGACCTTGAGCAGGATAGGGAGAGCAGCCTTGTGATCCTTCTTGTCCTCAATAAGCGCAATAGCCACACCACTGGCAGCATAAGCGTTCTTGGGGTCAAGAGCAAGGGCCTTGTCAAAGAACTCAAGAGCCTTGACATAAGCTGCAGAACGACGCTGCTTGTCAGAGTCCGAATCTCTGCGCAAGGCACGGGCAACACTTAAGTGGATATTGCCCATGCCGATGAGGGCATACCGGTCGTGTCTGTCATGGTGCTGCAGAGTGTGCTTGTAGTGACGGTACTCGGGGTCTTCGCTGTAGTGGCAGTTCTTCTTGACTGACTGTCCAAGGAACCAACCGTACAAAGCGCGTACCTCAAGATCATTGCTGTTGGCCTGGTAGAGCTTCTCAATAGCATCGGCCCCCTGACCCTTAGGATCTTGGCGGAACTTGATAAAGGCCAGACGAGTGTGGGCATCTGTGTAGCCTGGGTAGTTCTGTAAGATAGCTTCGTATGTGGAAATAGCCTGTTCAACCATGCCCTGATACTCGTAGCTGCGGCCAAGGTTGTAGTTGATGGAAGCCATCATGGCATCCGTCTCTTCGTCCTGCTTCTCGGCAACAAGCTTTAGGCAGGAAGATTTGGCAGCTAAGAACATATCGCAGGCTCGTGAGTGCTTCCCAGACTGCTGAAGGAAACAAGCAAGGTTGTTGAGAATTTGTGGTGGCAACAGAGCCTTAATCTCTTGTTCGATTCTCGCATCCTCCGCGGAACGCTTGGCATCTAGCTCAGTAGCTGGCGTATCGGGATCGAAAGTGTAATCGGCGACAGGCTTGTCCGAATCTGGGATGAGCTGCAGTTCATACTCGACAACTTGGTGCATGCACTGCAGAGAATTCTCAGGGTGATCACTCTCGTACAGGCGGGCCAGAATCAGGAGAACTGTGGGGTCGATCTCAACATTGCGGCGGTTGTCCTTCCAGGCATTGCGGACGGTTTCCAGGTACTGAATGGCCTTTTGCTTCTCCTGTGCCTTGCCCTCCTTACCACCCGCAGCTTCATGGGCAAATACCTCCTCGGCGTAGATTGTGCCCAAAAGAACCATGGCCTCTAACATGCGAGCGTTCTTGATCAACTTTTCCAAACGCAACTTCGCCTCGGCAATATCGTTGCGCATAACCGCAATCTGTGCGGCACCGAACTTGGCGGGAAGATAACCTCTGTCACCACCGCCACGAGCATCATCGGCATTCTTGTATAACTCAGCGGCGCGAGAGAGATTCTGAAGATAGTGTTCTTTCCGAGCAAGGAGATACCAACCATCGCTGGCGGTGGCGTTCACATCCGTGTAGTCGATTGAGCGGTGGGCGAGGACATCGACAGTGTCAAACTGTTTGGTGCTTAAGCAATATCCACCGAGAACTGAACAAGTAAGGGCGTTCTTCTTATCAAGATTGTATCCTGGGGAGATATACTCGGTCATAGCCTTCTTGTAATGGCCGATGAAAGCAGGGTCGGTAGCTTTGAATTTAGAAGTGGCATCTAGGTGGAACACACCGAGCAAACTGTTTGCCCACTTGTTAGGATTTACCTCTAATGACCGCTCCCAGGCAATTCTAGCGTCATTCTTGTATCCGAGCTGCCAGAAGCAGCAGCCAATACCGATTCTTGGGTCAGGATCAACCAATGTTGGCATCTTGCTGAGAACCTCCTGGTAGCAAGACAGGGCTTGTGGATATCTTCCCAGCGAATAGAGAGCGCGAGC
This sequence comes from Huntiella omanensis, assembly GCA_000833645.1. Classification (NCBI taxonomy): domain Eukaryota; kingdom Fungi; phylum Ascomycota; class Sordariomycetes; order Microascales; family Ceratocystidaceae; genus Huntiella; species Huntiella omanensis. Next base: position 29,373 of record JSUI01006489.1, read on the forward strand.
CTTACCCATAAGGGCCATGACATTCTTGCCCGAAGACTCACGCACGGCTTCTTCGAATGTCTTCAAGGCACCCTGCAAGAGACTGTCCCGTTCACTGGCACTGCCAGACTTAGCTGGGCTCTGGAGTGATGCCTTGAGAAGTTGTAAGACAGCACGTGCAAGACGTAGTGGGGGGAAGCCTGCATTGATGCGCATGCCGTCATTGAGCGAAGACGTCGCCTGTTGCAGCCAGTATTCCTTAGTCTTGAGGCGACCATTGTTGTCTTCAGAGTCCCGAGCAACACGAGGGGCAGCGCGAGCTTTGAAAAGGAACAAGAAGCACAGAGTACTCAACATGCTGACCTTCTCGCGAGGGCTCGAGGCAGTGAGGACCTGACTGGCCCGTTGTACCAGTTCAATGGCATGATCAACCTTATTCTTCTTGGCGTAGGCCATGGCGACCGTCATCCAGTAAATCCGAGCGGCTTGTTCGTTTTCGAGTAGAGTACAGAGTTCGGTGGGGTCGTCGATGAGTTCATCTAAGTCGACCTCGACAGCTTCATCGTCTTGGTCGCGCACCGGGATGTCAATAGCACTTGGGATATCGGCGAAACGTCCCGTAGGCGCGTTCTCCCGAGAGGAATTCGCAATGCCATTTGAACTGACGGCGGCCATTTTGAAAGTGTATTAAGGGCAGGAGGTCGAGAAAGAGACGAAATCGTATCGTAGAATGTGTTGTATGTTCGTAGAGCCGGTTTCGACGCGCCTGTCGCGAACCGAGATGCTGGAGCGAATGTGAGTGAGAAAGGGAAATATTAAGGCGGAAGAAAGTAAAGAGCTGTCACCAAAGACTTCTTTTGCAATTGAGCACCAATGGCTGCCGAAAATGCGCTCAATTGTCAGCAAAAAGCAGTCTAAAGAGTTATGGAACACAAGCAGAAAAAAAGTTGGTCCCTGTGATAGAAGTGAATGCGGATGAGGCTGGACCAGGCTGAGAGGAACTAATTAATTGGTGGTAGCATGTATTTCGGTGAAGAGTAAGTGTGGAGCATTTGGAGCATGGATGACAGGGGCCTCGGTTCACCGAGCTTAAAGGCGGACACATTGGGAAATATTGTTGTGATACGCCCACAAGCCATGTAAATGAAAAGGTATCAAATTAAGTGAAATGTGCAGTGTGGCTGTTAAATGATATGGCAATTTTGTTGGGATAGGTACGGCGGTATGTACCCATTTTTGACTTCACTGGTAAGACTAAACAATTTCGCTTTATTTTGGCAGAACACGGTCTAGTCATCACTTATTTTGGCCACCTCTTGACGGGCTTCTTGCCATGTTTCCCTATTCATCTTAGCCCATTCAATTTGGCTCTTCGCGTAGGCAATCTAGTTATTGATGTTAGTAGACAATTAGTAATAGCGGATGATGCATGCGTGGACCTACCATGTACCGCTTGAGATCATTCTCCTTGTCTTGCTGGAAGCGCTTCATGTCTTTGAGAATACTAGCACTGGCATCCTTGACGTCCTTTTCTGCCACAACTTGGGCACCTTCCAGATGCTTAATCCCCTCCTTCGTCTTTCCAATGAGATCGCGCCGAGACCTTTCGGGATCGACATCAGCAACTCCCTGGATTGCTTGTCTTAATGGCCCAAAAATCTTGTTTGTGATTGAGTTGGTGCTGGGTAGTTTGCGGTGTAGAGAAGTGGGCTCTGGTGCACCCTGTGGAGCAGTTGGTGGCCGGAAGTCTCCATGAAAATCGGAGTCGATTGAGTCAGTGTCATCATTATCGCGAGCCGCAGCAATCTTGGCTGGTTTAGTAGGCGGAGAAGTAGCAGAAGATGATGGGATATTGGCTTGACTGTGACTGAGATATTGGTCGATGCGTTTAGCTTCAGCTTCGCTACGCTCCAGTTGTTCAAGTAAAGCCTTCTTCTTAGCAAGTTCATCTGTTGTCATGTCTTGCTGAACTCTCTTGAGTACCCGATACCGTAACACACTCCGCACAACTCCTGCAAACTGGGCGTTTTCACGCATGGGTTCCGAAAAGTTGGCACCAAGGGCACTGGCGAGATCTTCTGTAGCAAGATACGTCGAGTCAGAAGCTTGTCCAACCTTTTCTATGGCCGCTCCAATAACCTGATCGCGTTCGGATAGGGCGAAAGCATTTAGTTTTCCACCCAACTCGCAATAGTCAGCTGCCAGACTGGTCAGATGACTGAGGGTTCGCTTGTTGACCTTTTCGATAGGACCAGCCAAAAGTTGCTCCAATTCCTTAATGGAGGACTCAAAAGCCTGGAAGTACGGGTCTAACTCATACTCAGTGAGTTGAACTGTATCCGGAGGAAAACGTGCAGGAATGCCGGGGCCAACGGAAGTGTCATTTACGGGGCCCCTAAGCTTAGCCGAACTAGACGGGACAGGTAGCCACTCATGGTATGGACTGGGAGCATGAGTATCCAGAGGCGGCGCCTTTAAAATGTTTTTCGGAATGGTTGATACCGGGGGAGAATTCAAGATTTCAGTCTTCCAACGTAGGAACATTAGCATTACGTCATAGGTTACGAGGATCAGTCAACATACCCAGCTCGAATTGGGATCGAGGAATCTCCACCAGACTCCATCACAGCGAATCTGTGGCATGTATCGACACCGATTCAAAAAAACAGCTAGCATTCGTTTGCGCAGGTCGATGATTTGCTGGTCTTGCTTCGCCGATGTAGGCTTTGTGGCATAGTCGGCCATTGTGTGCTTCTCCGGAATAGGTGGAATAATTAAGGTGGGGTGCATGCGAACTAGTGTCTCGCGAAGCGATGCGAACTCAGAGTATCGGCGCCGTACTCCCACGTCCTGTGTTTAGAGTTAGATATGACTATTGATATTGATCTTTGCGCGGGTAACGTACGCCTAGGCGAATCAAGTAGGCAATGAACTTGCCACCATTATCTGGACTTTTTCCGGCTTCAACGATCAGGATAGGTACTTCAGGTTGTTCGTAAATTATTTGCTCGACGCGACTGTCGTAACCGCCAGGCTTTCTGATAGCGGGAAGATTAGAGCCAGGAGTGTAGTCGGGATGATGGGTTGTCGGCGCATCAAGTGGTTCCGGGTTACCATCAGACGACGGTGTTGATGCTCTGGAATACCGGGGAACTAAAAGATAGGCGAGGCACAATTAGTATCTGACGTAATTTGCCGATAGTGTGAGCGCACGAAAATGAGGTAATTTTAGGCGCTATCTGGGTAGAGATTGAACGGACCTCCGGGAGACATCACTGGCGACGATGGATTGACTGGCGAGCTGAAGGAGTCATGGTGATCATAGCTACTGCCATAGGGATTATTGTCCTCCTCGTTCCACATGTTGATTTGATCGTGAAATGAGTACGCGCAATGAAGATAGACGGAGATTGGTGTTGAAGGTGTAAATGAGGGCAATTAATAATGGATCGTGGTTGTGAAAAGCTTAAAATACTGAAGTCTTGAATTAAGAGATCTTGAGGTGATGCAGGAGATACGCAATCGAGGTCAAAACCAACGCCAATTCGCGGGATTAATCGAAAATTGACAAAGCTGAGAATGGGTGACAAAATGAACTTCTGTCGGCTCGAGGAAATCCAGACGGAATGATTGAATGAATGCCAGGAAACAGTTATCGTAGAATCAATCAACTGGCTTCATAGGGATGTGAGAAACCGAGTAATCCGTCTATTTTGGTGGCTTCGCCAATAGGCTCCCACTATATTCACAGGGTAGCCTATGTTTCATCAAATTCCTGGTGTTCAGTACAGAGGACCCAGGCCCAGCACAAGTCCTCGTTCATTGCGTATATATCTAGAAACTGCGGGTTGAGCAACCCAGCCACTTTAAATGACCAGGAACGTAGTGGGGGAGGGGTCAATGTCACGTGAATAGTGCTGGTTAGCAATGTTGCATGACGTCGGTCAGGGCTTTGGCTGAGAAAGCTAGTTGGCTTACTACCGTGGGACCAATGACCTAGACTGGTCAATGCTTGCTATAAGTATCCTAAATGAGGTCGTGAGGTTGCACAGGTCCTGGAACGACGATGATTAGCGTGGACAGCATCTTGACCTTCCACCAATAAGACTTTCACATTATTCCAATAAGTTACAAACTCGGCATTAATCATGTGTAAATCTATAAAGCGGGAAGTATCTTGGTCTTCATGCCATGCTCACAGGTCGTTTCAACCCTTGCACATAGACATGACCATTCCATTCCAACGATAGCTATTTAGATCAGTTATCTAGTTCACTCTTTGGAGATGAACTCTTGTTCTTTCTATCCACCGAAGTAGAAACCACACGCCGGACCTTCACATCCAGCTCCGCTACCGCAACGCCGCGATGGCCTCCATGTGAAGCCCTACGTTTAGCAACAGTCAGGCTCATATCGCTATCTGACTCTTTGCTATGCCCACGGCGGCTGGACTTCTTTCNGACATGACCATTCCATTCCAACGATAGCTATTTAGCTCAGTTATCTAGTTCACTCTTTGGAGATGAACTCTTACTCTTTCTATCCACTGAAGTAGAAACCACACGCCGAACCTTCACATCCAGCTCCGCTACCGCAACGCCGCGATGGCCTCCATGTGAAGCCCTACGTTTAGCAACAGTCAGGCTCATATCGCTATCTGACTCTTTGCTATGCCCACGGCGGCTGGACTTCTTTCCGTTGGATCTAGTCTTTCTGGTATCCCCATTTTCATTGTTCAACGACTCTCTAGAGCTTCTAGAAAGTTTCTTGGCCTGGCGTATGCCCTCATCTTTGGCTGCAGCTGCCGCCGCACGCTTACGAGCCCGGAGTTCACGTTCGTAATTCCGGTCGATTTCCTCGCGGCGTGCCTCACGGTAAATTTTCCAACCATCCATGTTAGGCGAGGCCCGGATAATTGTATAACAAGAACCAAAGCTTTGTGGCGAGGTCGGGTCGAAATCCTGTTGGGCACAACCGTCCAAGCTAGGAGCTTGGGTGTTTTTGACACAGTTTTTGCATAGTACAGCCGTACAGTCCTCGTACACATCATTCATAATGCCACGGCAGATGAAGCAATTGGTAGTTTTGGCTTCTAGAAATTCAAGATAACGTTAGAGTCTTGATACAAAACAGGCTTGAGAGGACTTACTTGTGATGTCCTTGTTGGCGTTATCATTCTCATTAGAGTCATTCCCTTTATCAGAACGTCTCTCAGTGAGGGCTCCATCCCCATCTTGGCCCTTCTCCTTCTCCTTTCCCTTCTCTTTCTCCTTCTTCTTCTCCCCCGCGCCATCCTTTTCCTCGTCGTGTTTTTTGTCTTTCTTCTCAGATTCATTAGAATCCTTCTGTTCCTTCTTGTTGGTGCTTGTTTCGTTTTTATCATCAGCGGGTTTGTCTGTAGATGTTTTTCCGGAACCTTTGCGCTTGTCAGTCTTGGAGTCTTTCATGTCACCGCCTGGTGTAACCTTCATTTCTGTCTTGGCCAACTCCTCCCCACGATTCATCTTGATATTTCTGTTCGTTTCCGTTCTAACCGACGGAAACATTTCTTCCCCTTTGTCCCTATTCTCTTCGGCAGGCCCGAGTTTCCCCGATTCTCGAATCTTTTCAGCAATGAGTTTACCTTTGGTTGCTTTCGCACTGGAAGAGCTCGGTTTATCTTTTGCAGTGTCTTCAGGAACTGGCGACATGGCAGACTTCTTCTTTTTTTCGTCGGCTTCGGGCCCAATCTTGTTCTTGCCTTTAGAGTCGGTGGTTGACCCTGCCTTGGATGTAGAGTTTGGTGCCGTACCTTTAGAATTAGCCTTACCACTGATATTTGAACCGCCGTTGGAAGCCGCCTTCTTGTTTCCCGGCTGTGACCCCCCGACCTTTGAGCCTCCGCTCTTCTTCGAAGCAGCGTCAGACTTTTTGTTGTCTTTTTTTTCGCCATTTGGTGTCTGTGGCGTTACGGTCTTCTTGCTCCCGGCAACCGAGCGGGCAGGCTGCTCACGCTCTTCGCGAACAGATTCATATATGCGGTTACGCAGATTGTTGATCCATTCTTGGTCTCGGCGTTGCGCGCGCGGGCCTTCGCGGGCCGGTAAAGCGTTGGGGCCGCATATGACCACAATCGTGTAGATAATGCCACCAAGAGTGAGGAGGATGACAATTATTGTACCAGCCCGAGCACCGTCAGACATACAGCCCCATCCCCCGTTGTCGCATCCTCGCGGATAAATAGTGTTTCGTGTGACGATTTCGGTATCTATTGTCGGAGCCATTTGATATGTTGCGTAGAGAAGAAGTAAAGTGAAAGGGGCTCACGGCAACACTCGCGAAGATATCCTGTATCTTGGTCGTAGACAAAAAAGTGGTAATCAGCGCTATCCGATGTTTGTTCAAGTTTGTGTGCATCAATATTGAGTAGTCGAGCAAAAGTGGTAAGGGAGAGGTGACAAGTACGAGGCCCACGCTGAGTATTGCGAGCTGTGTTAGTTTCCACACTCAACTTTGACATGATTCCCACCAAAAAGAATTTTCGAAGCGCTCAAAGATATTGGTTCCAAGCATAGCAGTTACCATTTACAACATTTAATAATTACCACTTTAGGAACATTGTGTATAGCGCCACCGCGCGACTCTAAGCAGGATGACATGCGCCAAATCCTGCCAGATGAACTCGCACAGATGAAATGTCTTGCCAGACACATGTGTATGTACATAGACAAACAAATGAGGTTAAAAGTTTAGGTTGCAATTTAACAAGAGCCTCAATTATAGCACGTCAGTCAGCAGGTTATACAAATGGCACAAAGAAAAGATTTTGTCAGCAATGAAGTACTGTAATGATAGAAGTTTAAGCTCTAACACGGGATTTCCAGGCTTCTCTAATATCGTCTCGCGCCCCAATAAGCTCCTTTGAAGTGACTCCATCCTCAATACTGGACAAAACACTTTCCACGACGCTCTGGTGGTTACCATTCTCCTTGTCATCACGGAACCTACTAATCCGCCATCTCTTTTGTTCGTCCAAGTAACATTCCACAATCCGTCCATCCAAGGGGTCGCCCAAGGCCTTCAGCTTTTCCCATTCCTCTTGCGTGATATGAGCTTCTCTGAAGAATCGATATCTTGCTGAACCCCCACTATCGCCCATCCATGTGTGTAATGTTGCTTTCGGAATAGCTTCATAATCCGGATACGCCTCTGTAATCCCTTCGGAAATATCTTCCTCGTCTGGTTCTACCATGTTCCAATCCAACATCAACTTGCAATCCACTGTGTTTTCATCTGCGGGTTTCCATTTGAGGATGTGCGGGTCCGTACCATGTTTATACGGCGTATTCCGACACGTAAAGATCAGTCCATCGTTGCCATGCTTGAGCCCACGAATACTCTTAAGCACGATCTCTACGCCATATGAGAATTGCATATTCTTTTGTCCTAATTCAAAAGGTTGAAACTGCTTCTCCCCGGGATACTGCTCAAGCAAGGCCTTGTAAGGCTCGTAGACGTTCTGGCCGAAATATGCCAACCGCTTATCTAGCGTTCTGTCCATCAGATTCGTCCCATCCAAAGTGAGACAATCAAACATCAGGAATCTGGGTACCATCTGTCCATTCCCCTCGTCGTCCATGACCAACTCTCCGTCAACCAACGTCCCACGATGGAACGCCTGCTTATCATCGGGTAAGGGGAAATGTAAATTACGATTCGGGTTTCTCCAGTAGTTGTTCTTCCGATCAATGAAGTACTGAGTCTCGTTGCCTTCTTCGTCATCCGTAAGGTAGAGCAAGTATCTAATACCGTCTGACTTTTCGCATACATAATAACTAAAAAAAAATTACCAAACGCGTCAGTATAAAATGTCGCTCAAGTATATTCTAGTGATATTTGGACTAATACATACTCTTCTTTCATCAGCGCCTCTGTTATATGCGACCGCGCAAAGCTGACTGGCTGCGCGCCTGGGAAATTTGTCTGTGAGCGGCCGAGGAGCTCTGCGACTTCTCGACGAAGCTCATATGCTCGGTCATTAGGCTCCAGTATTCCTGGCTGGGAAATAGATTGAATCGGGTCGTCAGTCAGAGACATTTTCAATTGCGTTTTTGAAATGATAACAATTGAAGGTTGCAAAGGTTGTGTGCAAGCTTTACACTTGATGACATCGTGAATAGCTTGGTGATGCGCGAAGCCCAAATGCAAGTGCAGGGATAGCAGCCTTATATGGTGAACTATAGGGTTACGTCCAAACAAATATGAATGTCATGTAAAAATACCAGACTTTACATTTATCGGAATAAAGTCTTACATTTGTTATATTGCCTCACGTCACAAGCATGCATGTATAGTTATTGTGATAAGTTAATGATTGCTATGAACCTAAAAACTACTCCGAAAAATACAACACACCAAGCTAAAAGAGATACACACCCATTTCCTTTCGGGCACCACCAGTCAACAAGATGATAGCGCAATAATGCGCAGCACATCATTTTAATCGTTCAATTGGCCAGTAGATTACCAGTTGAAGACAACAGCAAGTGCGACCATGGATACAGCAGCAAGCTTGTAAGCTACGAGGTAACTTGCGCTGCTGATGCCATGCTGCGGGAAGCCACTGCTCGCATCAGGAGAGACAGCACCAGGGCCTCCGATGGCACCCCCAGGGGCAGTGTTGGAAGGGGCGGGAGCGCTGCTGGATGCAACGGTAGTGTTCCCGAAAGTCGTGATGTTGTTGACGGGGAAGGGAGGGTAGCTGTAAGGCGTGGTGATAGTTGTGATAGGCACGGCGACACCCGACACAGAGCTGTAAACCGTGAGAACCCCAATCGAATCAACAGTAGAAGTGACAGTATCGGTGATAGTAGGAGTATAGGTGCTGGTCACCGGCTCAAGGCTGACTGTAGTGGGAGGATACAAGCTGATGAAAGGGTCGCCCTCCTTGAAAGTCTCAGTGATCGTAACCGTGACGGTACCGGGAGCGCATCCAGTTGCATTGTGCGCGACGGTAGTGGTCGGGTTGAGGGTAGTCGGTGTCACGGCCGAAGCGGCTGCAGTCGGGTTGGTTGTGTTCCAATATCCATTTCCAATGGTAAGATTTCCAAACGGGACTCCGACAACAGAGGGGTGACTCAAGAGCCCACTAGAGGCAGCAGTGGTGGTATGGACCGTGGAAATGGTGCTATTGAAATGATACTAGTTGTTAACAAGACGTATTGAGTAAATAAATAACGTATCCAACGTACCTAACCTCCGGCACGGGGGCCATGGGCACCAAAGTAGGGGCACCAGCGCCCGAAGCAGAGCCAGGAAGCAGTAGAGCATTCATTGCAGTAGCAGTAACAGTGGTGGTATCAGAGAACAGAGGAATGTTCGAGTGAAAAAGAGGCGTAGACAAAACACTCATGGTGATGGGAGATGTAGAGATTCGGGATGAAGCGTTGTTGTTGTTGATGGATGGAATTCGCAAATGAGGAGAAGAAACAGAAGTCGCAACAAGAGCAAACCTGGGTAGGATGCCACTGTTGTTGCTGCCGGGGAAAGTTTGGCCTGGTGGCCCATTTAAGTGGGGGCCTCCCGGATCGGCAGGAGCCATTTCTGTCGTGTGATTGAGGTACATGTCTACACTAGCAAGCCCTCCCACAATTCCAGCCACAGACACGACAGAAATCAAAATTCCTACAAATAGACCTAGGATGCGGATTTGGTGCATTTTCTGAGCATGCTGCACTCGAATCTTGTTATGCTCAGGAAATGTGCAGTGTCCCGAATTCATCAGTTGCGGCTGGTAACCTTCAGGTAGATTAGTGATGAGTACAGGAATTGCAGGCATTTTGTCCAAGATTCCGCTCAGGTAGAAAGTAACGGGTCTATAGTGACACTCGAATGTTAGAATCAAGCAGACATCAACTGTGTACAACTCGGAAGACGGGAACATACCTAGAGGATCTTGGGATGTCTCAAGTGACGATGCAAACGATGGTGGAAATAGAAAATGAAAAGAGTGATTAGCCTCGAAGCTAGAAAACTCCACAAGAAATGAATTCCAGAAAACATTTAGGGAAGTCACCACCCGGCAGACTTTTTCACCCGCCCCTTCCATATTCATGTTATAACTTCCACTCCCAGAAAGGGTTGTGAAGTAAGAACTGGAAATAAAGCGATTACCTTGTTGAAGTTGAAAACAAAAGATGCAGGCGTCACTGGATAGTATCATGGCTGGCGGATACTTTCGGAATCGTACTTGGTAGAGCTTGACATGAGTTTACAGTATATTTCCTATTTGGGATATTTTCATATAAGCGCGGTATGGTATACGCCATAGTCAAACGTAGAAACATATGTATTGGTCAATGGAAGGTCTTAGCCAATTGTTTTGTTGGAGATGTATGTACATACACGCATCACTATATAAATCACAGATCTTGCATTCGCAATGATCTCTACGTCACGATGTCTTGCACATAGTGAGCTTGTAACTATGTATGATTGATGATTTTTTGTTAGCATACATATGTTAAGAAATAATTAGGAATACATTTTCGAAACATCCTCGAGTAGATATCAATCAACTACAGTTCATGTTGGGCAGCATATGCTGTACTGTATATCGTCGATTCTCCGCCTGTGGTTCGATCCCATCCTCGTTGAAGAAGCGATGTCGTCAACAGAGGAGTACAAGATCAATTAATCCCTGTTTGAACAACCAGGGTCACGTTTCTTGATCCAGTGGATGAAGCTCTATATCACTAGACTAGACTTGGAGCTACATCCAACATGGATTCCTACATACAAATAACCGCATCATAGTGAATCTTGTAATGTGAGTTTACAAGAGCGCACCATGTTCACATTGAAACATGTATTTGGTGTTCATCATCTACTACAGATAGCGAGAGTACCTTAGGGACCTCAAATACTGAATCTTTCACTCGCTATTCATTTATACTTATCCGTTTTGCGCCTATATATCCTAGTGAAACCAATACACTGACCTGTCATTTGTCGTCTTTTAGCGCTAGAACCCTCTAAAGCTGTCGTGCCCAGGCTCGTACCACAGACGCCAGTAGGCTTTTTTCGCGTCTGGACCCCAGCGCAATTTACCATTTCTTGGGCCTTTGTTGCGAAAAAAAATCGCGGCGTCTAGGTTATTGTCGAATTGGTAGCCGGGCAAACGTTTCCCACCTATTTCGCCGCAAACAATCCACACCGGCGCTGATTCGCAGAATCACCAAAAGTGCGCGCTCCAGATCGCACGACAACAAACTTAATTATTATCAATTGGGAAGTTGATATCTTTTGTTACTTCATTGACACAGCTATATTTGTCGAATCTATTTTTTTTTGTTTTTCTTTCTTTGGGTCACCCCTGGGTCGCCAACACTCTATCTTGACCGTCCTCGTCTACAGCTTGTTATCCCGCGCCCATAACAATAATGGCATCGGCCCGTCGCTCGCGGCGAGCTGCCCCCCAGACGGAGGCTCCCGTCGAAGACTCTTCATCGGAAGAGCTTTCTGAGCTCGAAGTCGACCCTGAAGCACCCTCTTCGCCAATCTCCGACCCGCCGTCAGATGTGGAGGAACTCGAAAGGATGGGAAACGCGGCGTCGGATGGTGAGCCGATAGCGCTCAAGTTCAACGAATCGTTGACATGGAAACCTGGAAAACCTATTGCTGCCAGCACATTGATTCCACGTTTGCGCCGCTTGCTTGACGAGTTGTCAGACATGGCCGACCACGAGTTGGTCGATACCGACTCGTTGGCAGATGTGGCAGCAGCACTGGCTCACAAAAATCTGTTACAAAATCGCGATCCCGGTGTGAGGGCTTTCGTCGCAGCTTGTCTAGCGGACATACTACATATTTGCGCACCCGACGCGCCATTTTCAAGTGATGAAGTCAATGTAAGTACAACTTAAGTAACTTCGAGTAACGTCCCGTCATCTTTGTCTCCGTTACTAACACATGAAAACCATCTGTAGATGATATTCTCCCTCTTCATTCGCGATATAATACCATCTCTGAAAGACCCCAATCACACGTACCATGCCCAGCATAAGTATGTGTTAGTCTCGCTTTCAGAGGTAAAGAGTATTTTGCTGGTTATGGACATTGAGGGTGGTGATGAATTGTTTCTACGCTTGACCTCCGCCTGCTTTGACACAGTATCCATTCTTGCTAGCCAAGATCCCGAGGGTATTGTTCCCCATGATATCGATCACCACATGACACACACGTTGGTCACATTAATTGACGAAACTCCTGGTGTCCCGTCTACAGTCATTGACTCTATCATGGCTCAATTTCTTCGTACTTTGCCCCCAGGCGGGCAGAAGAATCGTCAAGATCGCCACGAAAACACCAACCAGTCAAATCTGTTGCCGAAAAAAGTACCAGCCGCCTATATCATGGCCAAGACAATCTGCGCCGAGTGCCCAGAGAAAATGGCGCGCTATGTTAGCCAGTACTTCAGCGACGTGATCATTGATGCGACCAGTCTGAGTCGGAGTCGTGATGATGACGACGAAGATTCACACTCAGGCCCATCTGAGGCGGACCTCAACAACATTAGACAAGCTCATCTTTTGATCCGAGAACTCTGGAGGGCAGAGCCTGCTGTGTTGCAAAACGTCATTCCACAAGTTGAAGCTGAGTTGTCTGCTGACAATGTCAGTCTTAGACAGTTAGCGACAGAAACGTTTGGTGACATGATTTCGGGAATTGGCGCTGCTGGCCCACCGCCACCGCCAGTCATGGACCCATGCCAGTATCCTTATTGGCGAATCACTGACGAGCCCATTGTACACCCGTCTTCTAGTGTCCTGAACACACCAATGGCGGTTCTCTCCTTCTCACAAGCACACCCAGCTGCGTACCAAAGCTTCCTCAGCCGTCGCAATGACAAGGCGGCATCTATCAGGGCTGCCTGGGTCCTCAGCGCCGGTTACATTCTTTCCACCTCAGCCGGTGGTATTGGTCTTAACCGTGAAGATCAGACCCAACTAGTTCAAGCTATGGGTGAAAAAATGCTCGATCTAGATGAGCGTGTGCGTCTGGCTGCTATCAAGGCGATTGACTTGTTCAACATTGGTGACATAATTGCTAAGCTTGGCCCCTACGGTGGCGTTGAAAAGAAGGAGGGCTCCATTTTGGCTATTCTTGCCGACAGATGCCGCGACCGGAAACCCGCTGTCCGCGTGGAGGCTATGGTCCTCCTCGGAAAGCTTTGGGCCGTTGCTGCCGGTGAAATTGCTTCGGGGCAAGAATCAGTCGTTGCTTGTCTCGGTGGTATCCCGTCTTCTATTATTGACGTGTACTACACTGGCGACACAGAGTCTATTGCTATTCTCGACAGAGTCTTATTGGAATACATTGTACCCCTCGGATTCCCACCACGAAAGTCAAAGAAGAACCAGAGCATCACCTATGATGCCGACAAAGTCAGAGCTGAACGCGTTCTTCAGCTTGTTTCTTCGCTTCGGGACAAGTCCAAAAAGGCATTCTTCGCTATGCAGGCCCGTCAGCCCAGCATGATGAAAGTTCTTAGCGCATACATTCATCAGTGCGAACTGTATAACGGGGGTGTCATGGAGTCGAACGAAGATCTTATCGCCGGTCGCCTTAATAGCGCCATCAAGTGGCTAAGCAATATTCTTCCTGACCACCCTAAAGCACAAGCCGATCTTGAGCGCTTTGCCAAGGCTAACGAGAGGAGATATTACACTCTAGTCAAATACGCCATTGATTACAACAATGATTTCAAGACTGTCCATGATGCCATCAAGGAGCTTGTGAAGCGGGTCAATACTGAAAGCAAATGCTCTGGTGCGATGGACACCATTCTACCATTGATCTACCAAGCTGCTTGTATCGTTTTCAACAAGAGCCATCTGTCTGTATTCATGGAGTTCTCAAAGGGTAACAAAGATGGGTTGGGCTCTGCTGCTCATGAAATTCTTGGCGAAATCTCCCAAAGCAACCCTACAATCTTCAAGGCCCATATCGGGGAGCTTTGCAAGAGTCTTGTAGATCAAGCTCCCTCTTCTAGCAAGGAGAATGATCCCTCTGTAGTGGACATCCTTAAAGCATGTGCTTCGTTCACCAAGAAAGATACCAAAGAAATGCCTCGTGATGCCAAGTTCCTCGATACAATGAAGAACTATGCTCTTTACGGGCGCCCCCCCAAGGCTGCTAAATATGCCCTTAACATCATCCTCTCGGTAGAAGATGATGAAAGTGACAAAGTTACTCGGAGTGTTCTTCGTCGTATCATGAAAGAATGGAGGTATGGTAGTCCAAACTTCCTCAATCACCTCGCTTGTATCTCCCAACTCGCCCTGAAGACCCCTAAGATTACTGAAGAGTATGACCAGGAGATTCTTGACATCGCCATTCAGAAACTTCTACTCCAGGTCCAGACTGACGCCCGAGCAGAAGATCCCGCCTGGGTCCCTGATGATGATGTCGATGATGAGCTCCAGGCCAAGCTTCTTGCTCTAAAGATTCTCGTCAATAACCTTCGCGCCACGGCTGATCTTGATGAGTCCAAAGACCGCATTTCTGCTCTATTCAAGCTCCTTCGCACTCTTATCACTAAAGACGGTGAATTATGCAAGACCAAGGAAACTCCCAAACACCACCGCAGCCGTTTGGTTCTAGCTGCCGCCCATTTGATGCTGAAGCTGTGTCGAGAATCCCGTTTTGATTCACACCTGACCCCTGATGACTTCAACAACTTGGCCTTTGTTGCCCAGCGTGGTGAGCCTGCTGTCCGTCATCGTTTCGTAGAGAAGCTTCAAAAGTATCTCGCTATCAACGAGTTACCTACTCGCTTCTACACAATTATCTTCTTGACTGCATTCGAGCCTATCACTACTTTCAAGGATCGCCTGGCAACCTGGATTGACGCGCGGGCAAGATTCTTTGTTGAACGGAAGAAGCCAGTTTTGGAGCCTGTGGTTTGTCGTTTGATTTCGCTCTTGGCTCACCACCCTGACTACAGCAACGATCCTGAGAACCTTGTTGACCATGCCCGCTACTTGTTATACTATGTCAGTCATGTTGTTACCGAGGCCAATTTGGGTCTCGTGTATCGTTATGTTGAACGAACCAAGCAAACTGCAGATAACATTGACTCCACGAAGAGCGAGAACATATACGTGCTGTGCGATTTGACACATGCTTTACTCCGCAAGTGGCAGGAGAAGAAGAGTTGGGTCTTCCAGGCTTACCCACACAAGGTAGGCCTACCAATTGGGCTTTTCAAGCCATTGGAGTCACACAAAGAGGCTGTTGAAATCGCCAGCAAGCAATATCTCCCCGAAGGTGTCGAGGAATCTCTTAATAGTATTCTCCGGTCCGTGGACCGCAAAAAGGTTAGTGCTTCCCAATCTGACTATTATATTTGACCACTAATTAACCATTCCTAGAAACGCAAAACTGCCGATGACCGCCCAGGCCATCCCTCTAAACGGGCTCGTGCTATGAAGCTTCCTTCTAGGGAGAAGAATTCTCGCAGTAAATCTAGCAACAAGAAATCCCGTAAACCTCGTTCCAAGAACACCTGGGGCAGTGACGCATCCGAGGACGAAGGCCCGTCAACTCGCTCTGAGTCATTCGCCGAGCGTCGCAAGTCAGGACGTTCTCGCAGTGGTAGAACCTCGACATACGTTGAACGCGATTCCTCGGAAGATGACGAAGAGATGCTTAACGGTGTTGCTGAGTGGGATTACATGGACAAGAATGGAAACGTTCAACGACGGGAGCGCCACCGACAAGATGACGATGATGACAGCAGTGATGAGGATGAAGAAGGTGAAGATGAGGATGAGGCTCCAAAGAAGAAGCCTGTCAAGAAAGCACCAGCAAAGAAGAAGACGACTGACGACTCTGATCTTTCAGAACTTTCGGAGATGTCGGATATGGAAATTGATCTCACTGGCGACGAAGCTGATGATGAGTAAACGATCCATATGTCTCTTTACTTGATGCTTTTCTTATGGTTCTTGGTTCATTTGGTTATATTTCGGATTTGCTAGCCTGCTTTTTGTTTACTCATGGTTGATATCTGGTTTATGTATGTAGTGATGTTTTGCTTTTGTTTTAATCATTCTGGTTTATAAAATTAGGTTACTGAACCCGCCATATCACTCTATTAAACTGTTTGTGTCACGAACTGTAGGGTTGGTTATCAGAGGGTTGCCACACGACGATGATATATGTGCATACACACATATGTACATAAATGTTCACAAGTATGTATGTATGTACATACCAAAATCAGATACCATTCAAACAGTTAAATTCTTGAAAACTAAAATACACCAATGCAATTCGAACAACCCAAAACGCCCCCTGGAATAACAATAACAACCTCTTTCTACCTATCTATACCGGCCCAGCTGGGGGCATAGCAGGCTTCGTAGAACGACCTGCTCTAGCATCAACCTTATCCCGATGCATACGATTCTTCAGGTGAACTTCAAAGTTACTTGCCGTTTGACTAGGTCCGGGAGTATACAACTTTCCTGGACAATCCTTACAACGTACGCGTGGAAGAAAGAAGTATACAGCGTTGGCGGGAGGTGTTTCGGAGGCCGGGATTTGCATTTCGGTTTCGGGGTTAAAGGGGTAGTATTTCATAATGGCTTCGAATGAGTCGTACGGGTAGTTTTTGCGTAGCTCGCCGAGGGCCTTTTCGATCCATGCTGGAGGAGGGGGCTATATCGATGTGTTAGTGCGTGATTTGTAATGGTAAAGTGCTGTAGTAACTTACAGGTGTGTGAGGACGCCCATCAGGCTTAGGAGGCGGTGCGGGAGTCCGACCAATGTGATTTGTGCCAGTGCCAGTTTTAGGCGGAGGGATATTCGGTAGAATGGTCGACGCACTCTGGACGGGCGGTGGTACTGGTGTGACCTTGTATGGCTCCCCATTTAACAAGGCCCGTAATCTCGCAGGCGTGACTCTCAATGTGACTAACAACGACGAAGGTTCCTCCTCCTCGACCGTTTTTCCCCTGAACCCTCTTCTGCTAGTTCTCAGCGGCTCATGGTTTTCCGGAGTTTCACTACGGCCCAAATTTGCCATACGGTGTTGCGCTACTGAAGCTGCACCACGCATTCCACGGGAGCGGGTTGGCGCACCCGCGGCGGCAGGGGCATATGTGTTAGGTGCGGGGGAGTCCAATACACTATCGTCGCTATCATCTGAATCAGACAGATCCCCGTCAGCTCTACCAGCGCCAGGACCACGACGACGCCCGGAACCAGCAGGCCTCTTCAAAAGTCGGCTTTCTTCTACAGAAGTAGCCGACGCAGGAAGGACAGATGATACAACGAGGGTGCGAATGGTACGTTGACGTTCCTTAAGATCGGGAAGTTGCGGGCCGCCACGGCGGTTGACGGAGCGCTTTTGGCGTCGTTGTTCGCGAGAGAAGACAGTTTCATTGCGGTCGAGATCAACTTCACTCATTTCGTACAGATACGGAGCATATTCTTTGGCCTGTTGTTGTGGGCGGAGAATAGACGGGAGTGGCGATGGGAGGAAAGCAGCAACGAGATCTGCGTCTTCGACTGGCCGGCCGTCGAAGGGGTGGCCAATACTGTAAAGCGACTTGGTGAAAAGTTGCGTCTGCTCACGGATACAATGGGCGATGGCTGTCTTGAATTCGCCAGGTAATGACAGGTCGTGGGCCATGACCTCGGCGAAATCTTCGGGCGAATTGTGCGGGTTGTTGATGTCCCATTCGAACTGATCCACCAACGTGTGTGTTCCAATGGTGATGTTGAGCTTTACTAGCACGCGCATTTCATCATTTTTATAAGCCGTATATGCGAGTTCAGGGTCGAGAGGTTCATCTTCGAGGAAGGCAAACGGATAGTAATCCCGCAATTGTTCGTTGATCTGGTTGACGATTTGGCGGTGGACTTCATGAAACAGTGGCGGCTTAATGTTCATGTCTTCTACCAACTGAGCGGCAAACAAAGATGGCGAAATAATACGATCGTGAAGGTTCCAAGTAAAAGTATCGCGCAACCGGATCTTGTCAACTTCCACCTCGAGGCGCACCGGGACGAGATCCTCCAACAATTCCGCCTGTTTTAACATATCCTTCTTCCTCCATGTTGGCGCTTGTGTTGTGCGTTTACCTGCGCGGGGCTTGGTAGTGGCATAAACCACGCGCGAAGGCGCCATGTTCTCCGTAAAGCCGTTGGCATAGCCCTGATATCCTTCTCCATACAACCTGCCTGGTGGGAACCATGGCCGATAGTCGTTGCGTACACGCATATAATCGCGGACCTCCTCAATAGACTGGTCAATATTCTTTTGCGAGGCTACCGACACCTCAGCAAGATTGATCGAAGCCAGCCAGTCCTTATGAATCGCATCTTCAAGGAGCATTTGTTGGAAGGACTCCTTGGTGCGCTCGTGAATGCCAGAGTCGCTAACGCTGGCGCTGACGTTGGCTTCATCGTGAGAGGCCGAAGAGCTCTCAATCGGAGTTGCGCCGGGTGGTACAGACATGGCGAGGGCAAACTCGGTCAGTCGGTTGGTTGGCGCACAATTATCGTGTATGAGGCGGATTCGGTGCAGTTATCAAGATGCTATAACGCCTTTTTGAATCTGTCGCAGAATCGCGAGCTGAAATTGATATGTAATCAAATAATTAGTGGCCACCGCGACCTGTAATCGATAGGCCCAGGCGAGTTATTAAATATAGCGGATCAGTAGCAGCGAGTTTGCGACGGAGTCGGACAAGGCTGACGGGGAGTGGCCGAGAGATTTAGTGTTGACGTTTTTTTCGGGGGCCAACACCAGTAGAAATGACAGCAAACAGCGCCTAAAGAGCTTCCCAAGTTATGTAGCACAGAAAGTCGTTCATGCGCTAACACTGTAAACGCGTAGCGCGACGTTTGGTAGCTCTGGCTGAGTAAGCAGAAGTACAATTTAGCCTGAACCACACCAGAAAAGTACAAAGCCAGCAAAAACATACCCCTGTCAATATATGTGGCTGATAGCAGCTTTATCGCCTCTGGCGCCACACATATCGTGCCACAAGCGTCATAATGAGTGCCCCACCTTCCCCGCCTGAAGCGGTAAGCTGGGAAGGGCTAGCGGAGGAAAGCTTCATGCACAATCGGTCTACGACCAGATTTTTCCCAGAGTCGTTATATTAGCACTTGATTCAGCTTTATTCAAGCGTAACAACAGCAAGCACACAATTATTCAAAATGGCTACCGAACAGAAGCCCGTCGGTATGTCATGCTCTCTCGATGTCAACTTGCTCTAGATACAAGTAATGTTTTCTGGTTCTCCAATTTTTCAACAGCTGGAGTTGGGCGGTTCCGGTGAAAGGATTTTTTTTCTCTTGTCTTTTTTGAGGCTACTAGAGAAAGGCGCTTGAGGTTGGCAGCAAATCTGGTGATGGGCCCGCTGAGACTGGAGGTCGCCCGGCAGTTTCCGATGGAAAATAAGACATATGCGACGCATTTTTGTTTCTTGAGGGTTCAGGCTGGTCGCAAGAATGGCGCGGCGCAAGTCGATGGAACTTTAAGTCGGAACTGGGCGCCTGTTTCTTGACTATATGGGCCTGCACGTGACCTAGCTGTTGATAGTGGTGACCAGCTTACATACAGTCGACAACTACGATACTAATTCTTGAACACTTCTCTAACACTGTATTGTCACTACTCATAGACTACACCCTCGCCAACCCCGATACTCTCACCAAGTACAAGTCTGCTGGTGAGATCTCGGAGAAGGTCCTGGCCGAGGTTCGCAAGCTTTGCGTTGCTGGCGCTAAGATTGTTGAGATCTGCCAGAAGGGTGACGCGATCCTCGAGGAGGAGGTTGCCAAGGTCTACCGCGGCAAGAAGGTTGTCAAGGGTAAGTCACTGTCATACATGACATGACATATCATGCAAAGATATTAATTACTGTCGTTTGCAGGTTTCTCTCACCCCACCACTGTCTCTCCCAGCTCTTACATCACCCCCTACACTCCCCTCGTTGGCGATGCCGAGGAGGCCGCTGTTGAGCTGAAGGCTGGCGAGGCTGTCAAGATCCAGCTTGGTGCCCAGATCGATGGTCTCGGTGCCATTGTTTGCGACACCATCATTGTCGGCGAGCCTGCCGAGATCACTGGCCGTGACGCCGATCTCATCCTCGCTACCTACTACACTAACGAGGTCCTTCTCCGCCTGATGGTTCCCCCCGGTACCCTGGCCACCGGCTCCGATGAGGAGAAGGCCAAGGCCAAGGCCGCCAAGCCCTACACTCAGGGTGCTATCAACCAGATTCTCGAGAAGGTTGCCAAGTCCTTCGACTGCAACATCGTCGAGAGCACCACTTCGTGGCTGTTCGAGCACAACGACATCGAGTCGTCCAAGAAGATCATCCTGGCTCCTGGCGAGGGCAGCCGTGGTGACGGTACCCCCGATATTGGTGATGTCTGGGGTGTTGAGGTCGGTCTTACCACCGGCTCCGGCAAGGTCAAGACTCTGGATGGCCGCTCCACCCTTCACCGCCGCACCAAGGAGACCTACGGCCTTAAGCGTCCCACTTCCCGCAAGATCCTCTCTGAGGTCCAGAAGAAGTTCGGTACCTTCCCCTTCTCTCTCAGACAGCTTGATGATGAGCGTGACGCCAAGACTGGTGTCGTTGAGTGCGTTCGTGGTAACGTCTTCCGCCAGTACGAGCTTGCTGGTGAGAAGGACAACTCCCCCGTTGCCCGTCTCCTGACCACTGTTGGTAAGTTATTTAGTAGTACAATGGGATGTATAGATAGTGGATAACTAACAGACATTGTTTCTAGCCATTACCAAGAACGGTATCACCAAGCTGGCTGGCCCCCCCGCCCTTGACCTGACTAAGGTCAAGAGCGAGAAGAAGATCACTGACGAGGAGATCCTCAAGATTCTGGAGCAGCCCCTGCGCAAGGAGAAGAAGAAGAAGGCTAAGAACTAAGCGGTGATTTGCAAAAGGGAAAAAAGGTTGTTGCGTATATAATACAGCATAACAACCTCTGTTAAGGAATAAAAACTATCAAAATCCGTTGTGTGGGATATAGTGGCAGTGTGAAGCGTGCTGCTTATGTGTTTCCATGGCCAGTAGTCACTGTTGGCGTAGTGGTTTCGAGTCATCACCACCTCGGAATATCTGTAGTGATGTCTGCATTGAGCCGAGTGGCGGAAAGGCCCATAATACGGCGTGACACGAGGGCTAGCGTCACGGACAACTATTGCCATCAGAGCTACCAGCCACGGGGAGGAGGGACGATACAACGACGCCTCATACAACATTGTTCAAATAGTGAATACTAATCTAATCTCTCTTGGGCCGGTGCGCATGTTGAAGACATGTTGGATTAGGTCAGGTTGTATAGGTCTACTGGTGCTACGACTCAGACACTGATTAATGATGACTGGAACCCTCTGGATATGGTTCATGATGTCTGTCCAAGACAAGCAGAAGCAGAACTTCGTAGACCAGCCAAGCAAAGGGTTAAAGCCAAGCAGCTATAGGCCTGTGCTATTGCTGCGCAACAGAGAACAGATGGTTGTCTGTATGGTATTACAGGCGCTAATGGCGCGATTAGGGCATTTCGCCAAATGTGCTTCCCCTGTAATTTAGGGCGATTGGCCTATTTTTACAGTGGGTCTAGCGGTTGTCGCAGCGCATGCCACGACAGAAAGGTTGCTGTGGTTGTTAGGGCCTTTCTGCTCATCAAACAAAATCTAAGCACGGCGACAGGTGGAACATCCACGGGCACATCTCTCAACCACGGGCGATTCATTTACTTTTGCTTTTTAAGCTTCAGTACAACTGATGATCAATAGTTCTACTTTGCTTTGGTGAGAAACAGACCGCCGGGCTTTACAAGTACGACTGTTTCTGTTCGATCTGACTTTTGCCTATCCGTTTTTTTCCCTCTTGTTTTCCTTAGCCTGTCCATCCCTGGCCTATAGCAACGGCGGCAGCTAGTATTTCACATTCTTGATTCTCTCATCCTCAACATCTGTCTTGCACCCTCTTCAGCGTGCAACACACCTCCCATTTCCTAGATTTCAAGCTGCAAACATAGAGAGCAGCAAAACCAGCCATCTTTGTGACTTCTCTGTTCACATACGAATTCATTGGTTTGCGTGCCGCGTGGGCATTGGTAAGCATAGAACTGTGACGGGCTCAATGATGGCTGCCCGGAGACATCAACGATGATAGAGAGTCAATTACTAACTAGATATAGATAAATACCAATTGGAACGTCCTACGAGTACTTTGAGGCGTTGGGCATCGGCCACAGGAAACGCGCTCATCTGCTCATTGCCACTGAGGCAGTGCGGGGGTCAGACGGAACTCGCTCATTTCTTGCCCATCCGCGGCTTTGGCCGACAAAAAGCGGTTACGGTGCGGAGAAATCAGGCCGTGTTTTGTGATATTCGGGGTTCACTGGATTTTAACACGCGATTGAATTGACAGGAGACTAGCCCCCTGGAGTAAGGTCGTCGGTCGACATTACCTACCTACAATGCCTATTCGTTCGACGCGATCTCGTCTCGCTAGCCCCGGTCGGGGCTCCGGTGACAAACGGTCATCGGGAGCGGCTAGTTCTGGTAACGACGCGTCCAAAGGCACA
This sequence comes from Huntiella omanensis, assembly GCA_000833645.1. NCBI lineage: Eukaryota > Fungi > Ascomycota > Sordariomycetes > Microascales > Ceratocystidaceae > Huntiella > Huntiella omanensis. The sequence continues at coordinate 51,972 of JSUI01006489.1, forward strand.
GGAGGCTCGCGCCGGTTTATGGAACAATGGTTAGAGCCCGAAGTGCAGAATAAGGCTAGCTACGAAGAGCACGGACTTGTCCGCGGCGGGGTGGTTGAGAATATGCTTGCGCTGGGAACTCTGCCTAAGGTTCCGACCAAGAAGCGCTCTTTGGCGAATTCCCAAAGAAATTCGTCGACGCCGAATGTCGGACGAAAGGAAAAGTCTGGCGTTAGAAAGATCATCTTGCATCCACCAGCATCAGCATCAAAGAGCAAGCATACCACAGATGACGGAGAGGATGTCACGAACGTTTCGATGGCTGGCGAGGCAGGCGAAGATGTGGTATTTACGGATTTGCCAGTGTCAAAATCGTCGAGCCGTAGACAAGGTGGCAACCAGATAAACAGCGCGCCAACCAATGCAGATGATGACGGCGATTATCGGCCAGCAGGCAAAAAAGGCAAAACGGCAGGGCCAACACTGTCTGGAGCGGCGGACACTACCTCACATACACAAACCCCAGCAGACACATCAACACCAGGGCACGATTCAGCCTCGCGGACCGGTGTTTCAGAAACACCCACGCCGTCACTGCGGAAATCAAGCAAACGGGCAGCAGCTTCAGCCGCCTCATTGGCAGCAGCTAAAAGTGCCAGTTTAGAGGCAGCTGCTGAGATGATACGCAAAGTGTTGCAGCGGGCACAGAGTCAAAAGCGTCTCCACACGGCTCACAACCTCCGGACTCTTTATAACGAAAACCCCGGAGACTTAGAACTGTTCGAGATGGTTGGTCGTATCTTTGCGCTTAAGTCGCGGACCTCAGAAGCGTCAATGTGGACTAAGATGGACAGGGCGCTTGAGGAACGACGGAGCGACCAACGGGAAAATTTCGCAGGAGTTACAGGCCAAGACTACGAAGCTAGCGATAGTGAAATTGAGGAAGATAGAGGGAAATCCCTACTGGAACAGGTCATGCAACAAGAATATGGCCACGATGGCCATTTTGCATCACCGACAACAAGCTGCAAGCGGACTACTGGCGCCAAGAGCAAAAGGCAATCTGGTGCCACTATTGGTGGTAGCTCACGTGATATGGGCGATGGTGCTGCTGCTGTGGAAGGGACTATTTCCTTGGATGCAGATGAGCCAGGATTGGCAGTTGAGAACACCAGCAACGGCAAACGCAAGGAGAATGCTGCCAAAGCCGTTAAAGGTCGGAAATCAACAGGTTCCTTAATGTCGGCTAAAGAATCTCTGGCTGATGACATGCAGCTGACCAAGTCTTCGTCTGGCGAGGCATCACGGCCATCTTCGTCTGAATCGCAACTGGGGTCGTCGCGCATGATCAGGATTAAGAGCAATCGGCCACGACTTTCACCGACTGAAAACGAGTCCTCTAGCAAGGGAGTTGACGAGACTGGCGATTCTACTGTCGTACCAGTCTCCCCAACTCCAGTACGTCGGATCAAGGCCTTTTCGAGTTCAGCGAAGAAGGCGGCTGCGGCTGCCTCGGCCGCTACATTTGGCACTGACAATTCGTTGAGTCCAGACAGGACTGCCGTTGCCACTGCTTTGCGGTCACGGTCAGATTCTCTTTCTAGCGACTCTTCGCTGTCATCGCTTTCATCTGCCGATCTAGAGGAACATACACTACTATCAGACGGTGATGGTGACCAGCCAATGGAATCGACCGATGAGGTTTCCGCAGTGCTAGCCAATCAGAGCACAGCATGCAAGGGAAACAAGGGCAAAGGGTCCAACGCCCCAAGCATCAAGATAACGGCTGCCAAAGGCAAGCAAAGAACGACCAAAAATCCAAAGGCTGACCTCTCTTCCAAAGCAAAGGATAAAAAGGAAACATCTTCACATACTCCTGCCGAGGCTAGTATAATAACTTCTATGCGTCGTGCAACTGAGCTCTACCAACAGTCTCGTATTGCTTCTCAAGAGCTTGTGGTTTCATCAGCTGTTGCCTCGTCCCGTGCTTCACCGTCCGTTTCTGTACAGATTGAAGAGATTGAGAAGGCTCGTTGGGACTCTGTTGACGAACTTAATAAGGTCTGTGGGACACAGGTAGCCGCGCGTACTGTGTCTACTGAAAGTGCTGTCCGCGGCCCATCAGTTGACGGTTCCAGCAAAGAAGGGACCGGAATTCAGTCACTTACTTTGCCTGTGGTGAGACAATCCACACCGACGTCAGGGTCTATCGACCGGGAAGTAGAGTCTACTACGGCAAGCAAGTTTTCGCCGGGAGCGGCCACGGACTCTTCTTTGTCTTCTGTTTCATCAGAAGTTGCAAGTGCGGAAAGCCATGCCATGAGGGGTCAGAAAGGTAAAGGGTCACTGAAGAGACCACATGATGGGGATATGGAGGTTGATGAGCCTACGCCACCGAGGCAGGCTGTTAAGACACCTCCAAGAGAATCGACACCTTCACTACCTCCTTCAAAGAAACAACGGACTGGACCTAGAGTGAAGCAGTCCCCAAAGAAGGGAGTAACATCTGTCAATTCCAGTGCTCCAGCTAGGCCTCCATCGCGATCGGAGCAGGAAGTTGGCTCGTACGTGGTAAGTAGACAAATTGTATGCATCACCGGTGATTTGGATCATGATAACTAACTCGACTCAACAGGACAACGACGACTTTTGCTCAGCCTGTGGTTTTAGTGGAGAGCTTCTGTGCTGTGACAACTGTGTCAAGGCCTTCCACTTCGGCTGCATTGATGTTTATTCCGACAAGTTGCCTGATCAGTGGTTCTGTTGGGAGTGTAGGTTGATAAAAGCACCTTCTACACTTTCTCTCACACCCACTCGTGGTACTTTTTCTTATTTGGAACTTCAACTGGAGCGCAATAACCCACGCGCCTTTAAGTTGCCAGCTGATATACGGAACTATTTTGAGGGCATCAAGACTGCTCTTGATGGCAGCTATGAAGATATTCTCCCCCCGGTGAAGAAACAAGCTCAGAAGGGGACCGAATCGATTGACTGGTACAAGATTCGGGAGAATGACACTGCCGTGCTTTGCAAGGTCTGCCACCAGCCTGCAGATACTATCCGCCCAATCATTCCATGCAGCAAGTGCAGTCTCCATTGGCATCTCGACTGTCTTCCTGACCCTTTGTCGGTACCACCAGTCCTCAAGACCTGGGTTTGCCCGCTACACTTGGATAACGATGCTCTCGCCGTGATAATATCCGGTCCTGCCCATCGTTACCGTAAAGTAAAGAACGCTACCCCCATCACGCCCATATTTTCTCGCGGTAACCGCAACAACGGCGTCATTGAATTAGAAGATGACTTAGATGAACACTTCAATGACTATGAGAACCGCCGTATTGCGTCTCGTGGCGCTGGTTGGACGGACCCGGAGAGTTTTGGACACACCTATAAACTACAGAGCAGCGCAGTCATGGAGGACTTCATTGATGAAGTTCGGAAGAACCGTGAAAGCCACAAAGCTACTGCTATCCAGGAACAGACTGGCAAGAGACAAACCATGGCTTTGGCTCGCCGGGCTAAGCCCCCTATGCCCCAGTCACCATCTGCGTCTCAGGCCCTTTCTCCTTCTGAAGTGTCTGCTGTTTTGACACTCGCCACCTTGTCTACGATGGCACCTGTTTCCCACCAAGAACAGGCACCTATCCCGCTGCCTCCTGCAATTCCTGCCTCTCCTGCGCCTACTCATGGCCATTCACCTACTCTTCTACCTAAAACCCCCGATTTATCTGTTCTTCTAGGCCAGGTGGCGAGTGGTGTTACGCCTGCTGATACATTGAGCGATGGTGTCAAAAACCAGTTACGGATGCTCATGGGGAGAATTCACGTTGCTTTGGGAGACGAGGCGGTTACGCCCCCTTTGGAAACCGGTGTGATTGATACCGACATGGGCATGTAAAGTGTTTTTAGTATACATAGATGTTGATTTTGAGTATTCTTAACTTTAGGCCACTACCAGTATGATAGACTTGAGCATAAATATGAGCCTTTTTTAAAAAAATTGAAATATCGTGTTAAAACTGAATTTAATCATGTCGTACCTCTCCCCTCTATGTGCTATACAAGTGGAAATGCAAATACCCAACCACAACTGAAATACAAATAAAACAGAACAAAAACGATCCAAGACACAAAAAAAAGGAAAGAGCAAAACCAGAAGATGACCTAACAAAACACAAAACAACCCGTAGCTAAACAACACCTACCAAGCATCACTTCGCCCAGCAAAGAACATGCAAACTCTTTCTCTCTATTTCTATCGCCACTTTAGTTCCGACCTCTCCGTCCAGCTTCCTGACCAACATTGCCATTGCCGTTAAACCCATTCATGTTTGACATGCCGTTGAATCCGTTATTGTATTGGCCACCCATAGGCAGGCCGGGAGGGTAGTTCCCTGGGCCGGTCGGCGCACCGTTGAGACCTGGAGGGCCACTGCGGAACTGCTCACCGGGGGCAAAGTTGTTGTAAGGACCGCTACCAATAGGAGCAAAAGCCTGGCTGACTCCGCGAGAAGGAATAGCCTGGGAGGCATTCATGTAGAAAGAGCCAGGCATCTGAGGAGTCGGAATGGCACCATGGGGCACAAAGGCAGCGTTGGCAGCTGGAGTGAATGATGGGAAAGGAGTTACACCGTTGTCACCATCACCGCCGAAGCCGTTGGGAGCAGCACCGGGACTAGCCTTCTGTCCATTGTAGAAAGAGGGGCTGGCGCTAGAGGCGGACTTTCCCTGAGGTCCGAGAGTTGCGCCGGAGGTGGAACGACCAGTGTTTGGCCGGCGGGCCTCGGCATTTCCGGGGTCACGGACAGAGCTGCTAGATCTGGTGGAAAGGCCCACTTCATCCATGAGGCGCTTGTACCCCTGGTTGGGTTGAGCCTTGATGGAAATGAGAACAGACTTGACAATGTCGATAATCTTGGGGCGTACGGAATCGTCAAAGAAAGGAGTGGTCAGAACCTTGAAGATGAGGGTCGCACCACAACTGTGATCGCTGAGGATTTTTTCCAGAGTCTTCTTCTCCGGCTCAAAGAACATAGCCTTCAAGATGATGTCTCTAGCCTCGGGTTCGGACTTCTGGTTAACAACCTTGAGTACCGTGAGGTAAGCAACCCTGTGCGTGCACAACAGAACAAGGTGCTCTGCAATCTGAGGAGCCAACAAGGCTCTACGATGGGGGAAGGTGCATGAGTCGAGGTACCATGTCAAAAGCAGAGCACCGTTAGCATTAGAGGCTAATAGAGCACTATTCAAAGCAATAGCTGCAGCAATCATCCGTTGACCGTCCTTGCCACACGGATAGGCCTCAAGACAAGCACGCATAGCGCGCGCACCGTATCTGCCCTGGGCAATCTCCCAAAGACGACGAAGCATAGCCTCAAAAATAAAGTCGTTGTATGGAGGGCCAAACTTGAGACATCCCTGAAGAACATAGTTGCCATACTGATCAAGGAATAGGCATACCGTGTATGGACGCAGGCAGTTGGCAATCACTGTCATCTGTTGAGGTGTCTTGCATACTTCAATGATCTTCTGAGCAGCCCAGGTACCGTTCTTGTGCACACCAATTTCTGCGAGGTGTGGCGCGATACGTTCCAGCATCAGGTCCCGAACTTCGTCGCTGCAGAACTCAAACAACTTTTGGACAACAGTGTTTCCAAGGTAGTCAGAGGAGAGCTCGGCAATCTCGGGCAACATATTGATGGCAATGTTCTCAATTTCAGGTCCCTCCAGTGTCTGGTTATCAATGCGCTTGCGAATTTCGCGAAGGCTAGGAGGGTCATACTGACGAGTATGGTTAGACTCCCTAATGGGTGGAATTTCAGGCAAATAGGCATCAAATGCACAAGCCTGACGGAGTCTCTCTTCAACACGGGAAGGGGCCTCACCGTCGCTGTGAGAATTCTCAGCAAACTTGAGCGTCATTTCCTTGATTCTATCAACCATATCAGCCAGTGGAATGGGACTGGGAGCCGGAGGAGGAGTAACAGTGACTCTGATATCGTCCGAAGAGGCCTGATCACGGCCATGAGGATCCGAGCTAGGTGTGGGGAAAGCGCCCTCGTTGGCAGGAGTGTTAGACTGCGAGGGAGGCTTCGCGTAGTTGATCCGAATGGGACCAGAACCAGGGAAGATCTCCTTGCCGTTCATCTCCCGGCGGGCGGCGGACGCTGCCTCAGTAGTCTCAAAGTTGACAAAACCGCAGTTCTTGTGCGTTAAGACACGAACAGACAAAATGGAGCCATAGGGCTTGAACATCTCCATGAGAGTAGAAGTAGTGGTCGAGGTGGGAATGTTACCCAACCAGAGCGCACAGGTAGGACCTTCAATCAAACCTTGCTCTTCGGCAGCCATGTTGTTGCGGCTAGAAGATCTACCAATAGCCATACCGGCCACAGCCTGTGACAAGTCATCATAGTCACCTTCGCCGCCAAGGCGTAAGTCTGGAGACAAAAGGTTAGGTAGACCGGCTGGCTGGTTACTGTATGTGTGCAGCATGTGGGCGCCAGGCGTATCCAAAACACCTGCCGTTCTAGCTCTAGGACGAGTAAGGAATGGTGTTTGGGAAGCGTAAGCTTGCACCGCACGGTTGTGCTCAGTAATAGCTGTGTGGGTAGCAATTAGACGCTGCTGTAGTGCCTGGGCCTCGTTTCTGAGGGCGGTCTCCCGATCGATCGGGTTACCCTCCTCGTCATACTGGTCGGTCTGGTTGACAGAGTATGAACGGAAACGGTTGCCACGGGTGTCGTCAATGTGGTCAAGGTAGATAGGCGTGGCCATAGTCGACTGCGGGGGCTCGGCCAATCCAAGGTAATCCAGAGTCCTCATACCTTCAGACTCGCTTCCATCTCTATCTGGACCATTTGATCCAACACTCGCAATACTGGCAAGGGTCGCTCCACGCTCGCGGGTAGATTGCCTAGACCATCCGCTGAAGTTTGAAGGCCCGCCGAATAGTGGAGTGCCAATAGGGAACTGAGGTGCCTGGGGCATCGACCCGGCGCGAAGTCTATTCAACGCAACAGACGAGACTGCAGACTCAGGGTCAAGATTCGCCGGGTTAAAGGAGATGACCGGAGGGCGCTGGGCCCCTGGCGGCATTGTTACCGGTGGGAGACCAGGAAGATTAGCCGCTCCTGGAGACCACCGCGAAGGCACGGTTCCAGCTCTAGCACGTCTAGTGGGAGCAGCTGCGCCAAATGGATCAGTGGAAGTCAATGTAGGCAGAGGCATGTACTCCGGGAAGCCGCCAGTTGGTGACTCTGGGATATTTTCGCGGAGCGGGGTCGAGTTGCCGCTGGTAGGTGGCCCACCCCAAAGATTTGGAACGTTAAAGCCAGGGTTCTCTGAGAGTTCACGAGTTCTAATACGCAAGTTAGTCTAAGATCTGGAAAATTAGATAGGGCTTACTCACCTCTTAGGCATGAAACGAACACCGCCGAGGCCATTAAGATCTCTGGCGGGAGAAGCATTGCCAGATCGGGTTCCACCCAGCTGGGCGCTGCCGGGAGCCTGCAGGCCAAATGGTGAGCGCTGAGGTTGCGGTGGGTCGTTCGAAGTGTGGCTAGCGGTCGGCGAAGATGCCCTGTTGCTGGAGGGAAAACCACTGCCAATAGCAAGGTTGTTGGTCGTACGCTGGGCAGTCATTTTTAAAATCTTGAGCGTTTAAATCGTCGGATTCAATTATTATACGTCGTTGGTTGTGAAGATGGAGGTTTGCAACGTTTGTGGTAATGAGATATAAGACAGGGATTCTAGTAGCTCAGAATACAGACAAATCGGTGCTACAAAGATGCGGGTACGAAGCTTGCAGCGGTTAAAGCTCGATAATGAACAATCAAGCGATAAGATATGATATGACGACGGTCCAAGATTCCAATTATAGGATTAGACAGTATGGTCAAAGAATAAGTATATAAGAGAAAAGGAAGAATATGAAGGTTTACAACGAAGAAAGTCGATTCGATAGATTGGTTGGAAATCGAAGACGCACTGATTGATAGTTGGCTGGCGGTCTAGATGGATGGGAGATGGAACTCGAAAATCGGGTCGGACGCTGTAAAACGGATTGCGTGTGTATCTATAGGAAGAACGAGCTTTATTCGTTCGGGTTTATGGTGGTGTCGTGGAGCGGAAAGGTGCAATGATAATGTAAAAGGTGATTAACTAATAACACCTGGCGCTCTATCGAAGAGATGCAGATGGAAGGAGAATCGAACAAGAATCGAAAAAAAAGATGAGAGGGAGTGGAAAGATGAAGTTGATGAAAAATGGAATCAAGAAGGGCCCGGATGGTGATATGGCGTCGAGATCCAAGCTCAAAATGCAAGAAGGAAGAGGAAAGACGAAGAGAAACCGGATACGCTTGAGAAATCACGATGATTATCAATTAACGACATCAAAAGGTCTAAGGAAAGAAAAGAAAAGCGGAGACGTCGAAGTCGTTGAAGTCGCTGAGACTGACGGGAGGAGATGGAGGTGACGGATGAATCAGAGGAGAGCTTCAAGAAAGAAGTAGATATGCAGAAGAGAAGCGAGGGTTGAGGAGATGATTGAGGGGCTAAGTAGTCTGAGAAGCGGGTTACGAAGCCACCCACACAATCCAACAAGCGTTGGGGTGGTGGATCAACTGGCGAGACGCTTTGGCGGTTATGTCGGCAGTAGGCGGGTCTGATGTTCCAGTTGACCTTGAAGCCTGAGACGATCACTCTCAGTGGGGTTCCAGACGGGTGTTGAGCTACAGAGCTAGGGCACGTTTGGCGGCAAGAAGGAGAAGAACAGAGGCAACTTGGAGGAGGTGTTTGGTGGATTACGTTTTCACGCCTATGCAGAGGGCCACCCTGTAACATCTTATAGCGCGCTCAGCCACTAACTCTGACGGCTATTCCAGCGGCTACATCCTAGACAGAGGTACCTGTAATAGTGCAATTGGGGAGGGGTGTGCGGGGCAAAAAGACCAACTATGGTGGAGAGACCAAAGTTAAGCCTTTCCGTCAGCTTGGCCGTTCCCCGCGCCGTCCATCGGTCCTTCGGGATCACCCAGTTCTAGAATTCTACATACGACATACTTCGGAAACCGGGACATGCAAAAGAGGCAAAGCCACATGACCGGAACGAATTGGTGAAGACGGCCAAGCTGAATCATGCGGCTCGACATGCGATATGGGTGGAGCTCCAGACTGGTGGCGTCACTACCGACGGGAAAGAAGAGCCTAGTAGCTTTAGATGGATGTTCCTTTTTCTTTTTTTGCCTCGTGTTGGAAATCTGTCTGATGCCAATGGGCTTTTGTGGATTCTTCTTTTCCGCTGACTTTGCTCGGTCCTGGCTATGCTATGTGAGGGAGGCCATAAAAGTGGACGGGACGTGGATCAGGGCGAACGAAACACCGGGCAACAAATGTAGCTCTCGGTCACTCCAGAGTTTCAGGGGCCCCGTAAGGTGCCATGCAAACGGCCGTCGTCGTTCGTAGTGGGCCACATGCCCCGAAATTGCAGAAGGAGAATAACTGGACACAATCGGTCGGGAATGTTGACCGAGTCAGCGGAGAAATACAATATTTTGTCTCAGCAGATGCGTACGCTGGGCTAGATAGGGCCCCCATCCAATGACCTGTTACCTGCTGCAAGCCGTACATATGCAGACCGATATGCAAATACTCGACGTTGCCATACCATGCTGCACCACTGCACACTTTTAACATTGTAACCAACGAAACCAACAAGTCTTTTTTCTTTCACTTTGAATGAATATCACGCCCTTGTTTGTCGTCAATCCTGCCACGATGCAGGTGTTCTCTTTCTAATGCAAGCAGGGGCCAACCAACGGCACTCCACTGTCCTTCTCTCCTTTATTGCAACAACACGGTGCAGCAGCTTCTCGTTTCTTTACCTCCGTTCATACCACTGTCACAATGCAATCTGGGACCCAACCTCGCGCCGCAGAGGACACAATCACTCAAAGCAAACATTCAACTCACGGTCTTTCCAGTCTACTATTCTTCGGTACCGCCGCGGCTTGTTCCCCTCTCTCGTACATCTGGACTGGACAATACCCACAATGTACAAATACATACATTGTGCGACCCGTCTTCTCCTTCTGCCGCAAATCCAGGGAATCCAGAATCCATTGGAATTGTAGACAATGTTCTCAATGTCCATTTCCGGAAAACCCAGAACAAGGAGCCCTCATGCGGGGAACATCCCCCGACCTAGCCCGGTCGTCCAGAACAGGTAACAAGGATGGAATAGAAAGCCATTGTGCGACGATGTGGCGTCGAGTGTCGTTGCAAAGATAACGAGCCTCGTCGTCTTTGTCCAGGCTGAACTGCAATATCCTCCGGAGTTCCATCTATTCACATGCAAACCATCCATCCATTCGCTCATCCCACGTCTGTGCTGCCCACTCACCATCCAGAAAAGTCATGTTCATGACAAGTTGCACTTGTTATTTCCCTGGTCTGCCTCTGGCCTTGTTTCATCGTAATCCCTATTTCCTCATTCAGCCCATTATCGCTAAACTACCAGCCTACGTTCTTTGCCGCGCCTGTAGTTTACACGTAAGCTTGCTTCGTCTATGTAAAGGAAGAACATGTATCTGGCAAATCATATTAATGCGGGGGAAGGAAGATTCCATGATCGGCTTACAGCAGAGCCGATGTATCCTTCCATCCTTTATACATACACACATACTATGCCGCTACGTCTTTTAGTTTGTCATTTGAACTAATACACGGTGATGTCATTGAACAGAACACCGGAATTTGCCACATAGATTCCGCATGAACCCTTACATCCTAAGTCTCCTAGAATCCTCTTCACTGTGGCTGTCAATATCGCACCATCACGCCCGCTCCAATGCCAAGAGCACGCAAAAGATCTTCGACGTTTACATACATACAGATCCATCGACATGCAATGAACCAGAACTACACCGAGCTCGCACGCTCTCGGAGGTCCCCTGCAACTTTCCTCTTCACCCAAAAATAGCTGTCTCTTGACACAAACTAGCAAACATCTCCCGGCTGCATGATCACCACTTCACAACGACTCAAGACACATGAATCCAATCGTATATGAATACCTGATATCGGGATTGATTTACATACGAGTCTTGACACAGGTAAAACGACAATGTTTGTGTGTATATCTACATTATCTTAATCAACTCGAGATATGATGAATAGGAGGCTATGCTTCACCTGGAATTCCCGTGTCTTAGAACCATGGAAGAGGGTGCACTCTTGTCGGTGGCAGATGTCAGAGACTGAGACTTCAGATGGTGATGATATAAATGGTCACGTGTTTATATCCCCTACCTCTTCAAAAGAACTATAAACATACACCTCTCTATGTTCTACTCGAATGTTCCCTTGGCAGCTGTCTAGTTCCCAATGATGTAATTCTTAGCATATCGAGACCCCTCATTCCTGGATAGCCTTAACGTCCCAGACAGAAGGACTATTTCCCGTCTGAGAAACATCGCACGAGATATGTTTCGCTTCCGTGTGAAGGAACTGTTTGGGTATTTATGCTAGGAACTAATGATTGATTAGCGTAAGACTTTACTTCTCAGCTATGATACTGTACTTTATACCACTCCAGCATCACATCCCTCAGTCGATATGTACGACGAACCCTAAGACAGATGGAGGAGCGGACATACACAAGTGACAGAACGAACAAGCTATCAAATTTACTTTTTAAACATTGTTATTATATTTATACATGTCCACCGCTACTTTTTCGTCCCCATTAAACAATTATGACATCTCCATCAACGTCGTGAATCATCATGTTAGTTAACAGCAAAGAGAATCATAAACCATACTAGACGACACTAGAAAGACCAAGGCTAGCAAACTTCTGCACGAAGTCGCTAATATCTACACAGTCTCGGATAAACAGAACAACTCTTACGATGATATACGCTATAATCGTAACAAGTTCTAACTGATGTGATAAAAACATCATACATAGTTAGAATTCCAGTTCTGGGCGTTCCGGAGTGGTCCGATATCTAACAGGCTGGAATTGGAGCACTCAACCCCTCCGCAAGCACAATTTGGCACTCTAACCAGTCTTCTTCTTGCGGCCCCGGCCTCTCTTCTTTGGTTCTTCTTCGTCACTATCAGAAGCTTCTGGTTTGGCTACTGACCCTCTCGGGACTCTTGCAGGTCTGTCCTCCGTGTCCACCTTTGCGCTGATTTCACGCAAAAAGTCCCACTGGTCGTCTGTTTCGATAATTTGCTTCATCATGGAAGGAGTAATACGCTTTTGGTCACGTTCACGGGCGATAGCCGCACTTCTAGTGACCAGAGCGACCATAAACAGTTCAAGGGCCTTTCCTACAGCGATTGGAGTCTGTTGCGCAACCTTTCCAACCTCCTCATCGGCTTGCATAATGCGCTTGATTCTGGCAGTGGGGAATTTAGTCTTGACAGGAGAGACCATATTGTCAAAATCAAACGGAGCAATATCATCCATTGGGTGATCTCCTCCTTCTGATTTCGGCTCAGCTGGCACAACAGGGACAGGTAAAGATTCGCTCATGGGCTCATCCTTAATTGCTGGTAGCTCTTCGCGAACCTCGCGTGGCTCGCGCTCTTCGCGCATTCTACTACTGGCAGTGATAGCAGAACTGGCTGCGACGGCGGCAGCTCTGCGGGGAGGCATATTTGGATCCTCCTTGACTTGGGCCGGACTACTTTGTGGCTGTTCAGGTTTCTCAGGCAATGCAACTTCCTTCAAGGGCTCGACTGGTTCCGACGATGCAGGCGGAATAGGAGCTTGAACTGGCCTTTCAAACGCAGGGGCAGGTGTCTTATAAACAGAGGGGAAAGCTCTCGACGAAGGCGAGATAGGGCTTTCTTCCTGTTTGATAGGAGCAGGAGCGGGCGGCGCGGGTCGCTGGTCGGTGGGCCTGGGACTCTGGACCTCTTGCTGGGTAGAAGGGTGGGACAAGGGCTGAACCGAATGCTGTGACGGGACGGCGCTAGTGTTGACTCGTGGGTACGGTGATGGCGCCTGCGTGTACGACTGGTGGTGCTGCGGTGCGTTGTCTGGGCGGAAATCGGGAGCACGGGAAGTAGTTGGGCGAGGCGAAGGTCCAAATGTGGTTGGCGGGAAAGTTGTTTGATGCGACGGAGCGCTATATGGAACTCTCGAGTAAGGGTTCACAGGTTCAGGTGGGGGCGCCGTGCTGTGGTGGTGTTGCGAAACAGGACGTTGTTGATATTGCGCTGAATTGCGATGCTGCTGTTGTTGCGGCGGCGGCTGACCGTATTGATGACCAGAAGGTGCTCGGTGATGAGAGTACTGAGAATAGCTCTGTGATTGTGGTGGAGGGTAGGAAGTTTGTTGATGATTTTGGAGATGAGCGTGATGATATGCTGATGAAGATTGTGGCTGCTGGTAGGGGGGATGTGGTGGGTTATTATACGCAGGGTGTGACGCGCTGGCAGAATTTTGCGGGCTATGATTATAGTGGGATTTAGTGGGTGAGCGGTAGGGCGATGGCGCAGGGTGGTCGCTGCGGCGGTCACTATAATCAAGCCTGGGAGCTTGTGAATAGGAGGTGGTCGCTGGATAGTGGGGTTCCCCAGCACTGTTAGGCGGCCTCGACATTTGCTGATACTGATGCTGCTGTTGTTGTTGTGGTTGCTGTTGTGGGTGCTGGGAATACTGGGCACTGGACGAGGAATGCGACCGCGAATGTGACCGTGAATGCGACTGTTCAGGGCCACCATGGTTGTCATTTTGTCGCCCATTGTATTCGGGATAGTGATGATTTTGAGGGTAGTCATGTCCAGAGTACCGTTGAGATTGGTAGGGTGGAGGGGGTAAAGGTGGCCGGTAACTGGGCTGTTGAGACGAATTTTGTCGGTCATAACCTGCGGGCGGGGCGTACGGATGATAACGTTGATCCGCAGAATGAGAGCTGTATGAGTGGCGATTGGGTGGGTAATGCGGCCGCTCATACTTCGGATCTTGCCGCGGTGATGGCGGCGCGTAGCCGTTGTTTGATGCAGACATGATTGTAATAGATTACCGGTTTGTACCCGGAATTAACAAGTCTCTCTAAACGGTCTGTATCCGTGGTCTACAATTTATCCAGACGTTTGTTAGTGGGAGCTCTTATTACTGCACTACAGAGCCATTATGACGACATTGACACCTTTGGCAAAAAATGCATGGTGCAGAGAAAATGCCCCTCTACGCGAAACAATCCAAAGAGCCTAAATGCGCACTACAGGCCCAACCTCAGCCTTTGGCAGGTGGCATGAAAGGCCAATTACAGCTGTTATACACGATTGTCTCTGCATGATATGCTTGAGTTTCTCAGCTTGTTGACCGGTGACCTTATTGCAGGCAGACACAAAAGCAAAAACGGATGTGATGAGCTGCGGACTGAGGAAACAAAATATCAAGCGAGAAAGGCAGTAGAGAAAAAACAAGAGAAATTAACACCCCAGTGTACTGCAAAAAATAACACTGGATTGTGTGTTACAGACGCCGGTCCTAGGATTGTTTCGCACCAGCGGGTGCACCCAAAGAAGAAACCACTTACAGATAATGCGAGGTACAAATTAATGTTGGACCGACGGTACTGTTTAGAATTATGCCGTCAAAATAACGTGGTCCAATCGAGGAAAAGAGCGAAAAAGAATACCGGCGATAAACCAGCTTGGAATAGAAAAGTCGGGATAGAATACCAACAGGGCTATGATTCGCTTGGTGTGATGGTGGTATGACAGATAACTGAAGTCCAATTAACGGGATTTCGATAAACTCAAAAAGACAAAGGCCCGAGGAACGTGAGATTCTGGGCGAGGGAAATCGGGGAGTTCTATCACTCTTTTATGGAGGAAAAACTGCAAGGAAGGCACTGACGGGACCTGAACCACTAACTCAAAAGAGAGGCAGGGACCAAGTCTATACCAGAGCCAAAGAGTAAAAAAAAGCACAGCAAAACACAAAATCCAGGGGATTTACAAAAAAAATCGAGATATTTTCTGGTAGTGTCCCCCCAAAACGGCAAGTATGTAACCAGGATTGGCTGACTTAGTGTCTTTCCCATCACATGCGACTACCACTTTAGGAAGTTCTGGAAGGCTGAACAAGCTGCTGGTACCTAATAGGATGTCTGTGGTTGGCGAGGGCATTTTGTTGACATGGAGTTAGTATGACACCAAAGCACAGAAGAGAAACCCGCGGACAGGTGCACAAAGCCATTGGAGAGTGAGTATCGTGCCGAGTCATTTTCGCCACATGGTCCTTGGAGACAGATATCTGTCCGTACCCGCATACAGAAATAAAGCCTCGACTCATCGGCAGTCACAGATAAAAGAAGTAGGAACGGCAGCAAGGAAAAAAACGCGACCTGCATTTGGCAACGGGAGAAAAAAGAAATAGTGGGGTCAGCGGGGAACCGCACCGGCCAAGGGGAATGACGATGCGTCTTTCTGCTCGCTCTGATGGATCCAACTTTTAGACTAGCAGACTCTATCAACCCCACTTTGCTCTCAAAAACCGCATGCCACCCAACAACAATGAATGGGACAAAGAGAATGTAATCGAATGGTCCTTCTGTGTCACCTCTCCTGGGCAATATTCAACCGACCCAAAAACTACACATTTGCATCAGCCACAGCGCCCGCATGCTTTTCCATGAAGAAACTACCCCGCCGTCGTCGCTACTCTATCCCTTTTTCCTTCTCTCCACAGCTTTTTGTTTTCTCAGCCTCAAGGTTACTTTTTTGAGGTACTCATGTGTGCGTCCCTCTTTCCCTCTTAACCCCGCCAGCCAAGAAACAGCTCCCCTTGTTCACGAACTGCAGCCGCAAATCCATCTTGAGTGTATCCCCAGCTCCCCCGCTTTCATTACTGTAACAACAATGCACAATCATCCCACTCACGTCATAATGGTAATAATTTGATACCAAACTGCAACGCAATACTGCGACTGGTGACAGTCAATTAGGATGTGAATATGTGAACTTGCCGAGATATCTCAATGTTGCACACACTTTGTAGGAAAAAAAGCTGACCTAGGCTAAAAGAGCCCCACCTTCTAATTGACCAGGATATGCGAGAGAACGCGTCGCGCCTTTAGTGACCTTGTGGTTCTTACCCAAGGATCAGAAATGTCCTAACGTGGGTTACGTTAAATCTTTTGGACGCAGCATCTTGAACTGTTTACAACTTCATCATTCACATAGCTTCGATTTTTAAGCTATCATGACACTTCAGTGACAAACTGTCAAAATTCTTCCTTCTAAAACACAATCCTTCTATAAATATATGCATAAAAATAACAAATAACTAAATTTACGGTAATGATGATGGTCATGAGTGATGACAGAGCAAACCTGACAAGATACCGGCCCTCCAAGAACCCGCTTCAGCTCCAGGCTGTATTCTGGGTTCATAAGGGACAACTACCGGACCTCGCTGATGGTAAAAACTTGATCTTATCTGACATGACCCATCATTCCACATTTCAAATAAAAGCATCCCCGTTGAACTGCAAGGACGAATCGTCACTTGCTGACACATTCCCGTCAAATACAACAGCCTTCTTCTTGCGATGCAGTGAAAACCGACGTGATTTGTTTTGGCTAGTGCCCGAATTATCACCATTTTCTTGTATGGAATGTGAGCCGCTCGGTCCTGTGACTGATGCACCGGAATGCCGGCGGTAGTCAAGTTCTTTTTGTGATTCATCGCGATGCATGTCGTCACTTGGCCACACGCTCCGGAGTTTCATTTTCGGGGCCTGATCTTTCCCTTTCATTTTCTCCTGGATTGTGTCAATTATCAAGGCTAAGTCGTCAAGCCTTTCGGATTGTGCCCTAATGAAGAATGTCATGGCGGGCCAGTTATGGATTCCGGCATATCTTTGAATCATAGTGACCGAGTTCCCGCGGTTGCGTAAGATGTTAATCCATGATCTGATGTCTTCGGCCAAAACCTCCTCGTCACCAACCCAGACAATATATCCATTGGTGGGTTTGGTTTGAGTGATTGTTGCCGCAGATAAACTGAAGTCTGGACGTTTGGACGTGGTATCGTCAGAAATTCCAGGTATGAAATACTCAGCAAATTCGATAAGCTTGGCTGGGGACAAAAAGTCACTTGCTGTTGCATGATGTTTATCTGAAATGAGAGACAGCCATGGTGAAATCATGGTTACCAGCCCTGGGACTTTTCCAGACCAGTCCAATAATTCATGAATCATCTTCAGTCGATGTTCTTGTAATGGAGTTTCTGGCGCCATGTTGTTCAAATCTGACCCCAGAGACTTTCGGTAGCTCTTGGAGGCCAAAGCTGAGATCATCGCCATGACAAGGTAAGAGCCTGAATCGTCTGACGCTACACATATTTTGGACTCGGCATCTGTCATCGTGGTAGCGTATTGGTAACCTCGCAAGACTTGTCGAATCTGAATAGGATGCTTGGCCTCGGGGGCTAGAGTATAGTCGATGGCAAATACTGAGGGATTCTGGTATCCGGCCTTCTTGAGCATTAAGAACCAAGCTGCCAACCATTCCAGATAAAACGCCGCGGAACCATGTGCAAAGCCGCCTCCTATAGTCGTGTTAGTGAATGTTTGTGTTACATACAGGCAAATGTTACAAACCATGAACGTAGTATATCACAATGTCACTCGGTTTGTTGTTTTCATCCTTGATCCAAACACCGGTGTATTTATGCTTGTTTGTTTAAAAGAAAATTAGTTCGTCAGTGCCGCGAATTAGTCGCACTCAAGACTTACCTCTATGTCGTAGAATACGGGAATAGCGACTCGCAAAGGCCGGGTAATGGAAGAACGCTATTTCTTCCATAACCAGTATGCCACAGAAACATTGTTACTAGTGAATACACGCGCGGATTTAAGGTCGAGATTCTCGACTGCCCAACGAATCATGCGTATAACCGCTGTTTCGTAGTATGAATGAGAGTCCGAGAAAGCGTCGTGGTACATTGATATCACGAGATCGTCCTTGTTGCGACGGGAACGGCGAACAACTGAGGGGCGTGTTGGTCCCCATATGAAGGTCAATGGGAGCTGAAACACTGACACAGAGAGTTTTTGTTAGTTGATCATTGAATACCTGGCGGTTTGGAAACAGTGTTTGTGTACATAGAAAGTAAAAGAGGCGCAATGTCACCATCAGAGCATCCGAGAAGCCGAGCTGGTGGATTAATTGTTGCAAAATAATCCCAAGATATATAGTGCCGTCTATTGCAGATACCGTGCCTCTCCATAGCTCACTAAGGAGATTTTGAATCGTGCCTTGCACAATGCCCGGTTCTATTGTCATTTTTTGGGACAGACTGGTGATCGTAAGAACTGAAAACAGACGCAAAGGGTTCTTGGAAACTCGCGGGATTATAGACGATGGATATGGTACATAGAAAAGGATTGTGCATGTGAGAGTATTAATAGGTTTAATTCTGAGTGTTTCTTTGGAGTATGTTATCTCATGAGCAGTCTATGATCAACATGTTGTAACCCAGAAACAATAATAGAAGGAACTTCGCTGAATGCTATCACCTGCGGTAACTGTATCAGTTTGAAGGCTTTCTATACCCTTTGCCGTCCAACATCCACTTAACCGCTTAGTATATATCTAAGATAGAACATATGTATGTACCCGCAGATATTTATATTCTCATTTTGCTCGTTGCTCTCGTGGAGGCTCTTATTGATGGAGATATCATATTGCGTGTGTGCATGCATTTGGATATTCCAATTAGAAGTGAAATGAGCTCGGTCTTGTATCACCCTCAAATGCCCCGAATAAAACAACTGCAACTTCAGCCTATATACCATATGTATGTACGCATGTAAGTACCTGCTTACGCACATATGTCCAATAGTAAATAGTTGAATCTTGCGAGACTTTCTTATGAACTCTGGTTTAACTACACCAGATTTGACATCCCATCACAAAATCGGGATGGTCGGACAAACGAACGTCTTTTCGGATGCCAAAACGCCGTGGTCCTCCCGATCTGCGTGATTCCCAAATTCAACCCCCTTCTCGAAACAAACTTGACGTTCAAAACGGGAATGCACTAGCTTTTTAATATACACTTTCATGCGTATGAAACTTGCCAGGGTAGGTATTTGCCGGCCATACTCACTAAATTGATGCATACATAGACAACCAAATAGTACTGGCAATAACTAGCATCATCATCAACCTCTTCAATTTGGTGAAATTAACCTCACCCATCGCCAGTTTTGGTCTTCTATGTTTTAATCTACCAGTTTGCCATCGATTTACCTATGCTTCCAGTGTCAAGCTTTGCGTACAAATCACCCTGTTGTTTCTTTGCGTCAACTCAAAGCTGTATGTATAGACTCCAAGCTGCCATTTATACTCCGTCTCCTATGTAATTCCGAGCTTCAACAGCTATACCGATCCTTTGGACAAACGAGCTCCTATTGTTCCCTCGACCTCCCGCTCTCCAAACGCAACCCCAATCCGCTGAAAATTCTTTTAACAAGCCCCGGAGCCAATTCATCTCATCTTTACAGCTCCGAGTCTTCCCTTGTGATTCCGATTGCCGTGCAGACCCATCCTGAATGATACTATAACTAGAGACGCCGTCATCCGATAGACGCTGCCGAAGCTTTCTTCTTGCTCGCTTGATCCTGCATCCGAACCCACTTTTTGGCCCCTCCTCGCTCCTGGGGCTTAATTCTGACCAGTTCACACTGCCGCTCAGGCCGGCCCTTGCTTGGCTCCTGGTACACCCGCCCGTAACATTTTGCCCCTGGTTCTTGATCTGGTGACGGTACGTAAACCTAATGAGACCAGTAGTTTGCGGCGTTCTATTGTCGCTGATTTATTGTTTAGTTTAGACTTTCTAAAGCTCATGTCGCGCTGAACCCTACACAATCAAGCCATCATCGCCAAGTGGGTCAATTTTGCAGCTTGACCTTGTTACTCTTGTCGCATTCGAATCCTATTCCGCTTGGCCAGATTGTCCAGAGGCAACCCCATTATAGAGACAACGAGTCGCTCGACAGGCTTGAAGCTCCGACGTACTCTCAGACTTCTATATTTTGCTTCTCTCTCGACCCCACACTCTCCTGCAACCTGACTACAGTCGCCATTTCATTCCGTCCACTCTAAAGTCGGTTCTCGGCGCTTGCTACATCCTTTTGACATTGGCCAGGTGGGTTGTGAAGATCAACGGCCAAAGTCAGTACATCCCCGTCACCTTGCCTTGAGTCTTGCTGTCCATATATAACTTGCAACCTCGACTGTTGGCGCTGGCGTTGCATACCCATTTATCTTTGAGCGAACATTACTGCTGGCTTTTATGTCACCACTTCTATTTGTCCGACTTCTTACTTTTACATTCTCGCCGTTGTCCACATTCGTATAGTCCGTATATTCGTCCGCTGCCACCATCGTTTGCTGGCGGTTGCTGATCCCTTACAAAAATGTCCTGGACGCTTTTACAACGCTTCATCGAGTCGGATGTGTTCAACTCCAACCCGTTCCTTCCGGTCTCGTACCTGACGTAAGTTTGTCCTGCTCTCTTCCATTGTCAGTTCGATATGGCATCCTATCGACATAGCCACAGTAAGCTGTGCTGCGACGTCTTTAGCCACTATGTCTTGTTGCGCCCCCAGGGCGCTATATACGCACACATGCTTACCCAAGTTTCTCTCAAGTCGATATGCCGACCACATTGGTATCAACTATGTTCTATGCGACAAACTCCGGCAGTTCCCGTATGAAGAAATCGAATTCTTTTTGCCGCAAATATGCCACCTGATTATCAGTCTAGACAACGAGTCCATGGCCCTAGAGGAGTTCCTATTGGATCTCTGTGAAGAATCGGTGACGGCGGCTTTGTTGGTAAGTTTTATGGTTCTTTTTCACTACACAAGAAATATGCAGTTCGCTTGTCAAAGACGAGATGGCCAAACCCGTCCCAGTACGAGATGCGCTGAGCCTCGGTACGACGTTACGAGCGCATCTGCAATATCTCGGTCGCATGTCTGATTTGAATCAAATGCTAACACCCGTTTCTTCGTCTCCGTTTAGACATTTTGGCTCTTTCAAACTTATCTTCGCGACCTGTCAAGTGCCCCGCAATCAGATGCGTTCCAAACATGCCGTCGCGTATACAACAAAGTCCAACACATCGTCTTCGGTCTCCCGGATTCCGCGCGAGTAGAAAAGATCCGTGAAAATATTTTGCCCGTCACTGTGCTTTCGAGTTTCGTTTTGGCGAGTATTGCCGTGCCGATATTGCCCCAATGGGCCGGTCCTATTGCAGTAGCACAAGCGCGGAAGCCACCGAAGGGAGAACCGGCAGAAACTCGCGAACCGACTACTATCACCAGATCTCAAACGATGAAACCGACGAGCCCGCGCACTAGACGTCAAGAACTCGCACGAATTACCAGTCCGTCCGAGAGTGCTCTGGCATTGTCAAATGTGCCATCGCGACCACCACATCAACGTTCCAGCTCTCTTGCACTAAGCCCCACATCGAGTACTGGTGGAAGAACGCCGACCTCTCTCATGCCAATTGTGGTGTCGTCCAGTCCTACGGAAACACTGAGTCCCACCAAACATTTAGAATCGAGACTTAAAGATGCCAATTCAAGTACTACGTCACTTCCACTCTTGGGTGAGGCTCGGTCGCCGCAAGCTCATGCTGAGCCACCCCGGACAGCTGGACTCTCTGGTTTTGACATTGTTCACCGCCGCCATTCGCATAGAGATCCATTTGGCAAAGGCAGACGTACAGCTAATGACCTGTCCAACCTCCAAAAGACGAGACTTCTGCGGCAGCACTACTTTAGAAGTGAAACTGCCTTCTTAACAGCGCTGGAAAACATTTCCAGCCGCTTGGTTGGAGTCCCCAAGCCAGCTCGTCTCAGTGCTTTGAAGGCAGAGCTTGCACTCATCGCACACGACCTCCCCGCTGAGATTGATATTCCAGTGATTTGCCCTCCCAGTTTAGTTGGTGGTTCGCCTGGGAAGAGTAAACATCACCGGATCGTTCGTATCAACCCCGCAGAGGCCACTGTACTGAATAGTGCAGAAAAGGTACCATTCCTACTCATGATTGAAATTCTCAGGGATGACTTTTCTTTTGATCCTACTAGTCAAGACAACGCTCGACTCCTCACGGAACTGATGTCAGACCATGGCTCTAAAAAGCGACTTTTTGATCTTTCCGAAGCTCCACGCACCACTGTCATATCACATGATCCGGCCCTTGACAGTGTTTTCGAGCCTGCCTCTGGAGACCTGAGCACCTCTCCTCTAGAAAGCACTTTTGGAGACGATGTCCATGGCTCATCCAGCAATCTTCACACGCCAAGAAGAGCCAGTTCGATTGTATCGCATCATTCGGCAGAAAACCCAGTAACCCCCAGGTCCTCGGGGAACTCAACGTCACGTTCCAGCAGCCCAAGCAGACACAAATCTCACACCCAAACGCCATCTTCACTTTCTGTTCCAGTGCTTCGTGGTCACGGTATTGAACCTGACTTCTCTGCCCTTGCTACACATATGCGTACAGCTTCTCAAATGCTTGCTCAACTAGAAACCACAACGAAGAAACGGCCCAAGCACGAAGTCGAGGCTATCCGGTCTAAAATTATTGCCAGCATGCAGAGCTTAGAGGAGGAGAGCTTCGACATCAACGATGAACAGGGTCCCACGTTTGACACCATTATTGCGAAATCAGTAGTACCTCAACCTCCTCCGTCGCCATCTCGTGAACTGGATGACCCAACGGCCGAGCCTACTGATTCTGCTAGAGGTGAGGCCCGTATGGAAAATGATATGAAGACTGGCGGTATCCAAAGAAAGGCAGGTGATCGTGATGACCCTAGTGCTGCGGTCTTTGGTGAGGCTTGGCAGGATAAAAAAGCACGTATCCGAAAATCATCGCCTTATGGTTGGATGAAGAACTGGGATCTTGTTTCAGTCATTATAAAAACTGGGGATGATCTTAGACAAGAGGCCTTTGCTTGTCAGTTGATTGGTGCTTGTCAAAAGATCTGGACTGAAGCCAAAACTAAGGTTTGGGTGCGCAACATGAAGATTCTTATCACTGGTGAATCATCTGGTCTTATTGAGACCATCACCAACGGTATCTCGGTCCATTCTATCAAGCGTGGCTTGACTATTGCTCAAGAACCCGGTCCTAAGAGACGCATCGCTACACTACAAGACCATTTCATCAAGGTCTTTGGGCCCCCTAAAAGTAAGGCTTACAAGGCCGGTGTCGATGCTTTCAAGCGATCGTTGGCTGCGTATAGTGTTATCTCGTATGTCTTCCAACTCAAGGATAGACACAACGGAAACATCTTGATCGACAGTGAAGGTCATATCATCCACATTGACTTTGGATTCATGCTGTCAAACTCGCCCGGGTCTATGGGCTTCGAAGCTGCGCCATGCAAGTTGACTCAAGAGTATATTGATGTATTGGGTGGCTTGGAGAGCAAAGCATATGCCGACTACAAGAAATTGTGTAAACAGGCATTCCAAGGTATGTACAGTTAGATGTTTAATAATTGCTACTCGACTAACATTGTTGACTAGCTCTTCGTCGTTCTGCCGACAATATTGTCGACCTGGTGGCCATGATGGGCGCTGAGTCGAAGATGCCATGCTTTGCTATTGGCGTGGGTCCGGTTACTTCTGCTTTGCGTCAACGGTTCCAGTTACAATTGAGCGCCGAAGCGGCGGAAAACTTCATTGAGACTGACGTTATCGGGAAGTCGGTGGGCAGTTACTACACCCGGTTGTAAGTGCTGGTTATTCACTTCGGAAGAAACGATACTAACTATTCACATTTTAGGTATGATACTTTCCAGTACAGAACGCAAGGCATCTATTGATTATGTTGTATTATTTCTGTAATTTGGGTGGCTTCTGTTGATACTCTCTTCTGTTTTTGTTTCTTTCTTTTATAAATGTTTCTATGTACAATGCGTACGTACAGTGTGGTGGGAGGTTAAGATTTACGTTGAGTGTGTGGCTTTGTAAAGATAAGGTTTGCTATGGCGAACGTGTAGATTCATATAAATTTATACCACCATGTTTTTTTTCTGTATAAATACACACATATATATACATATGTAAATGATATTATAGTGCTACGATGTCTGCCACAATGACATATCCCAACAATCACAACTTATATAAGCATTTGAGTAGCGACTCAAAATCACGACAATGTTAACCCATGCCATTCCGTTATCCATGACATTCAAGCCCGTCCATGCGACAAAATCATAGACCGCCGCACACTCCATGGTTTCCATGCCCACGGCCAGGCTGTCTCGGATGATATACCACGAGTCTCAAAGCACTTTACGCGTGATTTGCGCCGTGGTGTGCGCTTGGACCAGGTTTCGTGTGTTAGTCGGATTGTAAGTGAGTTTGTGCCTGGCGCTGTTGATGGGCAACGAAATAGGATTGAACCTGGCTTGGTGAATTGTTCGTCTTTGAGAGGGACCCAATAAAGTGCTTTTATCGGCGGAGATACGCACATACGGGTTTCATTGGGGGATCAATCGTAGTTACTATCTAGTGGGGGTTATCACTTTAGGTATGTGCTGGTTTATAGGGAGCGCGTTGAGTGGACTTGGACGTGTCTTGGATCGTCTGTGGATATATAGAGGTATCGTTCTCTATTGTTTGTGAGATTTCTTTTTGCTTCACTCACTTGTATACACTCATATATTTCTTCTGTGCCTAAAATACATATATTTCTACACACAACTAATTACATCTACATACATACATACTTTCATACTCTTCTCTAAACCGCCACTATGGGTATCGTTCTTTCAAAGCTTTACACGGATTACTATTCTGATATCGACACTCGCTATGTCATTCCCGGTGTCGACATGAAGGATGTCTCCTTGACGGACTCTGATCGCTGGGTTCTCCGTTTCAACGCTGATTCCGACTTCCCCGTTCTCACATGGGACTCTCTTGCGCAGAAGATTGGTAAGTTACTACTCATATCCTATACGCCATGTCCATAATTCTAACATCTGTTTCACTGTAGGCGCCAATGATCTCGATAGTTTACAACGGACCCCTTCAGAACTTCGCCGCTATGTCAAGTGGGGCGTGGAAACTCGCCGTGCATATGGCTCAGTCATGAACTATCTGATTCACCATAGATTCCCCGCCATGTGGGGTACCCCTCCATACACCTGGAACTCCGATATCCCATTCGAGAATGCCGCCGACTTTTGTATTCTGACCAACGAGTGGCCATATGCTTTGGAAAAGGGTGTTGTTCATTTAGTCGTCTGGACTCGTACTCCTATTGAGACTGATGATGTCATTGGTGACATGACTGACTATAGCCGCGCTTTGGTCGGTGACTTTGTGAAGAAGACCTTTGTTGACAGGGTTGGTGAGGATAATGTATTGTGGTTCAAGAACTGGACTGCCCTGCAAAGTGTCCGGGCTCTAGACCACGTTCACGTTATGCTTCGGAATGTCGATCAGAGTCTTATCGACGAGTGGACGGGTGGGGTCATCACCCCCAAGATGTTGGCGGGAGGCAAGTAGGCCGAGGCCATTCGGTGAAGTGGCGATGAGACGATATTTAATGACCAGGGATACCATAGGGACACAGGAACACACACTTATAGAGTAGGCACTTAGATTTTGGCCTTTGATTAATACATTCGATACAAAAACAAAACTTTATTTCTTAAGCCCGACCTCTCAAGCCTGACGACGCTGCTTGCGGTTTTGTTGCGGCGCCGGAGCCTCTTGCTCCATGGGCATGCTAGGCATACCACCTCCCATAAGTCCCTTGGCAGCACCCAACAATCCCTTCAACTTGTAAGCTGCAAAGGCCGGCACGAGGATATAAACCATCCACGCGCCATTACCAAACAGCATAACCAGAACCAAGCAAATCCAAGTCACCCAGACAGTGTCGAACATGAAATCCGTCAAACCCGAAGCATTGAGGTCCTCTCCGGCAGAGCGCAAAGCGCGGGTGGTGGGGTCATAGGTAGGGCGGCCGGTCTTCTCGAGGGTGTATTGGCAGGCGAAAGCCGGAAGAGAAAGAACAGTGTAGTAAAGTAGAGAGCGAGGACGGATAGTTAAAGATAGGAGGAGGAATAGACCGTTGAAGGCAGCGGAGAGAGTGTGCAGATTCTTCAGGGTGGCGGCGTTGGCCTTGGCCTGTTCTTTCTTTGCTTTTTGAGCCATGGTGGAGACGAATGAGGTGTGACGAGGTTAAGAAGAGTGAAACCGAGTTAAAATGAGATATCAAAAAGTGACGTTGAAAATAAAGCAAGATAAAAATGAAGTGACGTTCAGATGAATCCACGTGCCATCTATCTGTAAGAGATCTGGTCAAATCACAAAGCGGTGGGATCCATTTTTGCGTTCCTTCAAATCATAGCTACGCAGTGGCTGTCATTTCGCCCAATTAGGAACTACCCAACGAGTCAATGGTAGGGTTAAGAGCTTACCATTTTTACCCTGGCACTGTGACTTCATTGTTGACAGATGCTTCCAGGGCAACATCCAAACATAGTAGACCGCCTCCACCAATCACAATCCGCCCTGGCATACCGTCCCACCAACTCCAGGAATCCACTCTGCGTAGCTCCTTCCACACGCTTCGTCGCGCGTACTGCAGTACAAACAAGAGGAATCAGCCTACCCACTATCACGAACTGTTCGAGGTCTTGCTGTTGTTTGATTTACTATACGACTAATCGCCTGTAGCTTTTGCCTGGTTCTTTTTGACGTCGTTTTGAAGCTACTTTTTGTTTGCTTTTATTAAAACTCTTCTTTTGTGACAAACACAGTTTTTTTGAAGTGAATAGACGCATCCGGAATTTTTTTCTCTCTTTTTTTTTTTTTGTTTTTTTCTTTGTCTACCCCCACGATCGGAAACAACTCCCGCACGCTGTGGTTTACTTTTACTCCTTGAAGACAGACAGACCTTCACTGAACACTTGCTGTCACTACCGAAAACATAACTTTGGACTTACTTCTTTCTTTCATTCATCAAGCATCCTGAATATCTGCATCTGCGCAATGCCTATTGCAGCATCACACACCAAACAACCATAACAAATACATAGACTGCCGCCCAAAAACTTGTTCACTACCGGCAAACTTCTACTCCAATCCAATTCTGTATTCTTTATCACGATTACCACGAACCATTCAAATTGCTTTCGACCTTTTGTTTTCTTTATTTACGACCATCACATCGCAGTTCACGCTGCTGTTGTACCCTATACCAGTCCCGTCTCTGTCACTTGTTCGCATTCTCTTTTTGTCGCTGGCGCCAGTGCTGGGAATTGAAAAAGACTCATCTCGTTAGTTCTATCTGGGATTTAATTCAACATCCAGTGAATATTGAGTCCATAACGTATTTGCGAATGCACCATTGTCTTCCTCTACTTTGTAAGTTTCGACGATTTCTATACTAGATGGTAGTCAACTATCTCTGTATCGCGCAATAACCCCGGCGCAGAGTGGGCCCCTGTTTACAGATTCCACGATCGCGCACTACCATAACAATTATCCAATGTTGCGCAAAACAAACAGTTGGTTGGTTAAAGTCTCATTCTGACTAGTATACATTTAGCTTCACAGAACATTAGAGTCCGTGTTCTATCGATTGTAGAGCATACTCTAGACCCACACGCGACGACAGCGCAAGTCAATACTTCTCAGCGCAAGAATCGACTACAGTCTTCCTACATTGTTGAAAAATCCAGATTATAGCGCATCCGGTCCTCCCCGGGCTCTGGAATCCCGGGAGTTTGAAACCAGCAGATTTGTGTGCTTGATTACCTGTACATCACAACCATGGCACCAACCTCAGCAGCCATCTCTGGCTGTTTGCGCCAGGTAGTTTACTACCATCTTGACAATTTCTCCTACGATAGCGCCCTGTTCTTCGCAGAAAAGCTCAGCGCCCAAGATCCCAGATCGCCAGAATCCGCATACTTACTCGCCCTGTCGCATTACCAAAATGGTGACTTCCGCAGTGCCTTTGAAGCCAGCCGAAGTCATGCCGTCAGAGGGTCGAATATTGGAGCTACCTGGATTTTTGCGCAGTCTTGTTTGAAGCTCGAGCGATGGCGAGAGGGAATCAACGCCATCGAAAAAACCAAGGCCATCATCGGCCAAAAGAACAGTATTGGCCAACATAGTGCCTCTATAAGAGCACCCTTCCCAGATCTCAGTTCAGTTTTGTGTTTATTGGGAAAACTATATCGTGGATATGATGATAAGAAAAAGGCGGTGTCATGTTTCGAAGATTCCCTCAAGGCCAACCCGATGCAATGGGACGCCTTCACGAGTCTTTGCGACATGGGAGTTGTTATGCGTGTCCCGGTCATTTTCAAGATGTCGGAGACACTCATTCATAGTTTCGACCCAAATATCGACGACACAAAACTGACGGACAATGTTTTGGGTCGCAAAAATACTCGGAGTGTGGCACCGGACCCATTAGACCCCTTCCAGACTTCCAACGGACGCCAGGATGGCTTTGGAGTGTACCAATCAGAAAACGGGACCAACGATTTTATGTCAAAGATCACTGCTGCTAGGTCTAAGCTCACGAGCAACAGTTCTAATTCGATGTCGAACAGTAATGATAGTATGGATACGCCACCAACATCGGTAGCCGGAAGTAATAACTCAGAAAACGGGAGACCTTTTGATGGTGGTAATGCACCTTCTCGGAGATTACGTGCACATCTCACAGACGCATCAAATATTGACGGCATGCCCGCGTCAAAACCTTCATATCGACTCATAAAGAGGGCCACCCGGTCACAGGACAAGGCCGACCAAACAGTTGATGTTTTTGAAGCCCCGGCCGTTAGGTCGACGAATGGTGCTGATAGGAAACGTACTGTCACTGGTCATCCTGTTCGGCCTCCATCAGCTACAGGAAACCATGGAGATGACGGCCCAGCCGCACCACAACGACGAAGCGCACGACTCAATCTATTCCGACCAACGACATCTAAGACTGGAGGCGTCACCAATGCGTCAGACGCCAATACTTCCAGAGAGCTCAAAAAGCCTCGTCAGGGAATATCACGTCTTATTCGACCAGACGGCTCTAGATCAACGACCGTTAGACCCTCCACCGCGAATCGCAAGGGAGCCGATGAGACTGGTGATGCGGATGGCCGTAGCCAGCGGGAGAAGGAACTTGGGATTTTGGCTAGAAAGACTGAAGTTGATACTGCCAAGATTGAAGAGTCACTAAAGTGGCTATTGGATCTCTTGAAAAAGACTGCCAATGGTTACTATGAACTTTCACATTTCAACCCCCCGGATGCCATCTATGCGTTACAATCAATCCCCAAGGTCCAACAAGAAACACCATGGGTCATTTCGCATTTAGGCAAGGCCCAACTTGAACAATCGGACTTTGTTGAAGCTGAAAAATGTTTCAGAAAGTTGCGGTCAGTTGCTCCTACTCGGGTCAAAGATATGGAACTATACTCCACTGTTCTATGGCAGTTGAAGCGTGAACCTGATCTATCATACTTGGCCCATGAGCTCATTGACGAAGCGGGTGATTCACCCGAGGCCTGGTGTACTCTTGGCAACGCCTTTTCTCTACAACAAGATCAGGAACAAGCCTTGCGCTGTTTCAAGCGTGCTACCCAGCTGAACCCCACATTTGCCTATGCGTTTACTCTTCAAGGCCACGAACATATGGACAACGAAGAGTATGAAAAGGCTTTGACAGCGTATCGCAGAGCAATCTCTTCCGATCGTCGTCATTACAAGGCGTACTTTGGTATCGGACAGGTGTATCGGAAACTGGGCGACTTCGATCGTGCATTCGTACACTATGATATAGCTGCTCGCATCAACCCTTCGAATCCCGTGCTTCTATGCTCGATTGGAACGGCTCTAGAAAAACAAAAGAACCCATTGGAAGCTCTAAGATACTACAGCAAGGCCACAGAATTGTTCCCCAAGGCTACCGACACGCGGTACAAGAAGGCCAGGGCTCTTATGACGCTGGGGGATATGGAGGCTGCTAAGCAGGAGCTTCTCATACTCAAAGACCAAGCTCCGGATGAGGCTCCGGTACACTTCTTGCTTGGAAAACTGTATCGGGATACAAACCAAAGGCAGGCGGCCGTAAAGCACTTTACCAACGCACAAGCTTTAGATCCAAAGGTATGTGGAAAATATGGTCATGATGAAATATTCAAGAACAATGTACTAACTGTCAGACACAGGCTGCGCTACAAATCAAAGAAGCAATTGAGGCTATGGAAGATGACATACCCATGGATGATTCGATTGCTTAGAACTGATGATCCTGGATAGTATGGGTTGATGTTTACGACATAGCTGATGATTTATGTGATGGATGAGAGACAGGATCTCTTGGGACCAAAGTCATTCACTGCATGTAATTTTGGGTTTGGGCGTTTTTGTCTTTTGTGTATGGGTGGCCTATGTTATCTTACTTTGGTGCTTCGTTTTATGAGTTCTGCGAGGGCACCTTATGTTTTGGGATTGTTATTTTTCCGCCTTGAAGTTGTAATGCATTATATCCTAGAAGTCCGGTTGGACTCGTTCTTAAGCCTAATGATTAAATGTCTTCAGATTTTGCTTTGGATTTTAGTATTGAGATGGTGCTGTAGTGATATGTTCAACGCTGATAACTAATATTTATGTGCGTTGTAGCCTCGAGGGACCCGAGGGAACAGAGAATGTTCAAATTTGAACAAATTAGCGTTTATTCTCAAATATCAGACTGATGGGCGATCACAGGACATCACCCAGAAATGTAAAATTACATAATTCGTGAACAATGTGAGGCTGAAGCTAAATATCAAGACATCTACCAACCCTACCATTCGGACATGACCAAGTCAGGATTTACACAATGGCCTTCAAAAGCCAGCCCCACTTCTGTGTGTACAACATTGAGTAGTGATATAAAGTGGAGCTTAAATCCCGATCGATTGATTGATTGATTGATGTTTGTTTATTAGAGTTCCTTGTAGCCGAACTTGTCCGCTAAAATGTAGGAACTATGGTTTTTATATATGTATAGAATGGCCAAGACTGTAGCATTTTCTCCCCGTCCTGCTGTCGCCCCAAATTGGAGAGGTGCCGNAAGACATCTACCAACCCTACCATTCGGACATGACCAAGTCAGGATTTACACAATGGCCTTCAAAAGCCAGCCCCACTTCTGTGTGTACAACATTGAGTAGTGATATAAAGTGGAGCTTAAATCCCGATCCTGAATAGAAACTAAGTTTGACCTCTTTAGGGTTGCTATGAGGGACGACAAGAATCTGGGTGGTCGGTTCTGTATTTACGATGGCTTTTAGGTACATGCACATGTGTGTACATACCTAAAATGGCTTCGTTAACTTTCAAGGCTATTGCCTGGATTCACCATAAATCATCCACCTTATTGCACCAGTGAAGACGGGAGTTCAGACTGACACGCGTGTAGTGGTGGAAGTGTTCGAGCGCGATTATATGGGGGCCAGTATTTCCTGATTGGGGATGGAATGGCTTCTATGGTCATGGTAGTGGAGTTTGGTACACAGCTTGTTGGTTGGCTTAGCGATGGTTGGGTGCATGGATAGGATTCCGATGCTTATTCTATATGAGTTACTCGTGACAAGGGCAGCAAAAGCTTCGTTTTCAAGCGACGAACGACGACTGAAAATAGGACCAATAGAACTGAATAGAAGCCATGGACATGTGTAAAAACTGACGAACGACACTGCCAAAAACTGTCACTGCACGCGGGTGGCTTCCTATTCCTCACATCGTCCCGTGACTCCATAATCCACGCCTTCCGAATTCTTCAAAATTTCAAAATATGTAGGGAAACGACCGAAGAAAGTCCAACAAACACGCTGTATTGGTCCAAGTTCAAGGCACTGAAAAGCGCCTCTCCTAGAGAATGGTGTGCGTGCCTTCCCTTTTACAATGGCTGATCGTAGACAAGCAGTCGCGCCCCCCCTGAAGCATATTTAACGAAGCGCGAGTTCCTGCCCCCGGCTCTTAAAGAGGTGGTGACCTGAAAGCTTCCCCTCTTTTTTCTTCTTCTCCCGCTTCTTCCTCTCTTCTTTTTTCTCTTCTTCTTTTTTTCCAAACAAGCTTGTTGGTCGCGATTTTTACACCGGAAATCTCGCCTTCTTTTCAATAAATCTTTTCTTCAGTCTTTTTTTTTCTACACCTACAAACTCATCAAGATGTCTGGCCGTAAGTAATGATTCTTTTGCTCGTTTGATGGATGTCGTTGATTGATTGATGGTTGATTGGTTGGTGATGTTTTGGCGCGCTTTGAGTGACGCGACCGAGGGTGGTGATCCAATGCGGTTTAGTCCGCGGAATCAGTACTCCTTTGGCCGATGACCTCATCGAACCTTAACATCATCAAGCCATTCAATCATCGAAGACGCATCTCCATTCGTCGTTGTCTTTGTCCTGTTGTTCGTCGTTCTAACGTTGTTGTTTTTCTCATCACAGGTGGTAAAGGTGGTAAGGGTCTTGGCAAGGGCGGCGCCAAGCGTCACCGCAAGATTCTTCGCGACAACATTCAGGGTATTACCAAGCCCGCCATTCGCCGTCTCGCTCGTCGTGGTGGTGTCAAGCGTATTTCTGCCAGTAAGTCGCAGTTCAATGATGCAATCTCGGCGATTCAATAGCTAACCATGCGCCTTTTCTTTACAGTGATCTACGAAGAGACCCGCGGTGTTCTCAAGACCTTCCTTGAGGGTGTCATTCGTGACGCTGTCACCTACACTGAGCACGCCAAGCGCAAGACTGTCACCTCGCTTGACGTTGTCTACGCTCTCAAGCGCCAGGGCCGTACTCTTTACGGTTTCGGTGGTTAAACAGCTTTATCATATCATCGATGTTGGAAATCATGGATTCTTTCGCTTTTTCCGGTCTTTTAGCCCTGGCTTGGCTCTGACAAGTTATTGTTTGATGGTCTGATTAAGCTGTGTTCATTGGATTTTCTCGATTTGCTTTTGTTGCGCATTTGTTTGTCCGCGAGGACTTTGTGCTATTATCACAGTTTTGTCTTTAACATTATCTATGGCGTTATTCAGGGATGGTTATTCGCACTCGTCGTATTGAGGAATGAAATTGGGTTTCAGCGTGTGATGTATGTTGTCATGTCGTTGTGCTGGCCAATGTAGTGAATGAATATTGATTACAAAATCCCGTTATTTACTTGTGATGATGATTCCTATGGTATAACTCCTGACTCCGTTGCATTATTGATTGTGTTTATAAGAATTTCCGTCCAGCGGCTGCCACTCTCTGTCTGAAAACTGGGCTTGTCACTTGAGTATTCGTTTGGTAGAAGGGGTTCATGACAGCTTTGACCCAGTTTTCGTACACCTCCAGGAAGAAACTCTTGATAGCTTCCTCTGTCGCCGGACTTGTTGGGTTTGCTCCTACGGCGGCACTTGAAGCTCGTGATCCTGGTGCTGGCGTGGTAGGCTGATGGAGAAGGAGAAACTTGACGTTGGCGCCCGTCATGAAGCATGAAACATAGTTATTGAAGAACCGGTCGATACACTTGAGATACCTGCGGGAGCTCTCTGGTTAGTACTAGTGTTATAGGGTGGTAGAGGTATGTAATGCGCAACGTACATGTTTGTGGTGGACCATTGTACTTCCTCAATGATGTCGAGACTGCTGTGGAGGATGAATTGGTTGAGATGGTATAGTTGTTCGTTGAAACGGGCGGTGCCATCGCCGCCTTGTTTGAAGGTGCCGAATTCGTGCTCGAAGAGGGGGTTGTCGGAGGTTCCGACTATGGCGAAGTAATAGGACATTTTGGGGTTGTCGGAGGTGGAGTTGGTGGACTGGTTTTTGGGGCTTGCGGGTGGTTGTGGAGATCACGGGGTGGGTGGGTTTCGTGCGAAAGAAGCGAGGGTGGTTATGGGTCAATTAGATCTGTATAAGAGGGTATATTCTACGCTTCTCCGTCGTCTATTTGGTCGTTGTAGTGGCTTTGATAGCTCTATTGGTGGTTGAGCTACGTTTGTTTGTATAGCAGCGGTAAAGTGGGGTAGAGGTAGACCCCTGTTCATTTTGGCTTGTGCTACAAGGTGACTGGTGACAATTTTCGCTGGATGGCAGCGTCATGGTTGGTGATTTCATTAATTGAAGGCGATTCGTGGATCTGGTTATTTTGAATTGGAATTGTTTCCGTTTTGTTTTCTTGGCACGGTACGAATACGGGATATATACACACGGAAAACACCATCCGGACTGACCGACCGATAGACCGACAGACCGACCGACCTCATACCCACTTTACTAGCCACAATGTTCGGCGCTTTCAGAGTCACCAACCCCCTTAACAGTGGTCTTCTGTGGAAGATCCCATGGCGTCTATCCAAGTTCCAGAAGCGCCGTCACCGGGACCGTCTCCGGGGTGTTGATGAGGTTGTTGCTACGCTTGATGCGGCGATGCAGAAGCAGGGCGTTGCTGTTGCGGCTTTGGAGAAGTGGAAGGAGGATATGCCCCGGGAGGAACAGATGACTCCGCGGGATAAGTATACCATGTTTGACCGGAAGGTTAAGGGGTACCGGAAGGGTGTTCATAGTGAGTTTGATGAGGAGGTTTGTTTTGGGGGGTTGGGTACTGACTGGTTTATAGAGCTGCCTAAGTGGACGAGAGTGTCGCAGAGAGTTAACCCGCCGGGTTTCTAAGGTGGTGGAGTGGAGGGGTTACGGTACTTTGGCTTGGGAAGTGGCGGTTTCGGATTGGAGTGAGGGCTGGTGGCCGGCGGAGAGGGCACGCCCGTGTACATTATCATACAGACCAGAATGGACTAGAGGTTGGGTGACGAGGGAGTTTGGCTCGTTGGAGAGATTGGATTTGGCTCTTGCGAGGGATTTTCTGGGTTATTCAGTTTGTACCATATCGCCTCCGTGACACGAGGTTCATCAATGCATCAATATTTTGTAAAATTGGATTATTTGGGTTCTTGGACTTGGTTGGGAACTTGTAGTCTGCTTAGCTTCACTGTAGGGATTGAAAATGTGTTGCTATGGTGGTGGCCTCTCTTGGATTGCCTGGGCTACTGACATCACCGGATGTCTATGGTGTTGTTTTGGGTATGCTGTTCATGTAATATGTGTATTCCCTTGTAGTTTGAGTATACAGGAGGCGATATACTTCATTCCGTGGATTGTAGAACATGGCATATAGCATAGTGGCCACGATGGCTGTGGTATAGCTTCGGAAGCATCAAAGGCTTGTATGATGTGTATGGGATTCTTAAAACCAGGAAACGGACATAATCTCTTCTCTTATCAGACCCAAAGAATGCTTCAGTTGTATGTGAGGTCTAGTTTTCTCAC
The DNA here is from genome assembly GCA_000833645.1 of Huntiella omanensis. NCBI lineage: Eukaryota > Fungi > Ascomycota > Sordariomycetes > Microascales > Ceratocystidaceae > Huntiella > Huntiella omanensis. The sequence goes on from JSUI01006489.1 coordinate 87,353, forward strand.
TGGGCCTGTCGGGTCTTACAACTATGATATACAATATGTACCAGATACAATGAACATGTAGATTTCTTTCTCAGTAATTGGAAATACTTCACATAGCTAGCAGTTATCATACTCCGTGTCTTCGGGTTAGTGACATATTTCTTGTTACATGTATTGGAGCGGCGAGAGCATTGAACACCGAAGTTACATAGTAACCTTTGATGAATCGAAGGAAAAACTACTAGTTACCAGTATGAAAATATACACGTGATGGGCTTTAACGGAGGAAAGGGTTGATAAAGAGACATGTCAATGAAGTTGGATGTGGCCTTTATGCTACGTCACCTTGTGAATAGATACCCTCAGTTGGGTTTAGAAACATTGGCCCACCTCAAAGTCCTCCAAAATTGTCACTGTTTGTTATACAGAAACCTCCATAGTGAAAGAATTGCCACCGACCCTATTTTCATGTGTCCAGTCTGGTAACCCGAAGTTGGCTGCAGACTTCCAAAGGTCGACTTTTAGTATACTGTTATATCCATCTAGCCCATATCGATACGTACGCAACTTGCTCGTCCTTTGTAACAGACCCTTTGACAGGAACGTCCTTCCTATCAATGCAACTTTTACGCTTGAAGGTGGGTAGTCTTATCGCCACACTACCCCTACCAACCCCAAAGATCCCATGGGACCCAAAGGTCGGGAACTAGAGAAATGTAACGGGTGACCACACCAATAATCACACACCGAGCTCGATGCTACGGATACATCAAATCCCACATTCTCTCCAAGCTGACGGCGCTTGTCAAGCGAGAAAGTGCTATCAAGTCATGTTGACAGCTGCCAAGACTACAGACAAAAGTCCTTGGTGATGACCAGTGTGATGACGATATCTTAGATTCATGTGTCTTTGGAAATACCGTTTCCTGGGTTTCCTTTGTCGATATGGCAAAATCTGGTGGGCTGATCTGAGTGGTGCGACGGTGAGAGATTGTTGGATTGCTCCTAACTTTAGGATTGAAGTATTGGGACGATGCATACTGGGAGGGTTTCCTTATTTGCGTGGGAAGAGAAACATCCCTTTTGACTTGCATGTCAATGATTCTCGGACATTCAGGTGTTGCATTGCATGAGGGGAGCTGTTATATCATAATGACATCTGTCTCGTTCATTCTTAACGGTGTATAGCAGGAATGAGGAAGAGTAAGGTCGCTAGCCGTCCACCCTGGATCGTGGATAACGACGTAGATAACCCGAGGGAAAGATAACATACCGACAAGCATACTGCACTGATATCTGATTGTATTGGCGGTTATACATTGTTCAGGTGAATCGAAGATGTGACTACCACTGTGATAAAAGTACATGTAAACATCGAAAGATCCCAACTCCGATACCACAACTATCTACAATCTTGATACATATCCCAATCCGTACACTAATACACTAACGGCGCCCGTTCCGAAGATGGAGAAGACATCACGGAGCACTACAANTCTTAGATTCATGTGTCTTTGGAAATACCGTTTCCCGGGTTTCCTTTGTCGATATGACAGAACTTGGTGGGCTGATGTGAGTGGTACGGCGGTGAGAGATTGTTGGATTGCTCCTAACTTTAGGATTGAAGTATTGGGACGATGCATACTGGGAGGGTTTCCTTATTTGCGTGGGAAGAGGAACATCCCTTTTGACTTGCATGCCAATGATTCTCGGAAATTCAGGTGTTGCATTGCATGAGGGGAGCTATTATATCAGAATGACATCTATATCTCGTTCATCCTAAACGGTGTATAGCAGGAATGAGGAAGAGTAAGGTCGCTAGTCGTCCACCCTGGATCGTGGATAACGACGTAGATAACCCGAGGGAAAGATAACATACCGACAAGCATACTGCACTGATATCTAATTGTATTGGCGGTTATACATTGTTCAGGTGAATCGAAGATGTGACTACCACTGTGATAAAAGTACATATAAACATCGAAAGATCCCAACTCCGATACCACAACTATCTACAATCTTGATACATATCCCAATCCGTACACTAATACACTAACGGCGCCCGTTCCGAAGATGGAGAAGACATCACGGAGCACTACAAGGAAACTTCTATGCTAGGGAGACAACTGCAACGTCCTGGAAAGGAAGGTGTTGGAATGGACGGATCAGAGGGATGTGATGGGCTACTTTCTTGGCACAAGTTATACCGGCGATTAAATTTAAGCATGCGAGCAGACGAGCAGACGAGTAAAGCGTGGGGGGCTATGACCTGAGGAGGTATTGACTTGAGATGATTTTAGATTTGAGATACACACGTACATTGGAGAAAATGTGTTTGGAGTAGACAGCCAGCTTGGTATGTAAGGACTCTGAACAAAGGTTCTTGGCTCTATTTTCTCGACTTGACAAGAAACCACACGGAAGCCATTCGGCCGGGAAAACGAGCTGGTCAGTGAGAATGTTTAGCACACGAACCATGCATGATATCCAGATACCAATGCTCCTAAGAAAAATTCCCGGCCACGGTTATGTTATCTTCCCGTTCCAAGCTCCGTATATTCCGCGCCTTCAGATGGTGATCTAGATGGTGGTCGTTGTCGAGCGCTGTTGTCAAGTGCTGTTGTGGTACAAACTGTACGACTCTAGCGAACACGCCATTACGTAACAATGTCCCAATGATGGAGAGCAGGTTGGCAGTTGCACCCATGATACAATCTGGGGTTCAGATGGCGGAAAGGGCGGACCCAATAAGAAACATGCGATTTGAAGGAGTAACTTCATGATCCAAAATAGGTGTGAAAACCTGCGGTGAGCTACCGGTCAATTGATTTTCCGACGAGAATACTCGATGACAAAGTCCTACATGATAAGTGCATCAACTGTGCCTGTCTGAATCTTAAAAAAGAAATACAACCCTGGGATGTAGTAAAAGTACTGTCTGGAATTGTCCTTTTCTTGACTTATCTCTGGCGCTTGCATGTATGTAGACCGTCTTTTTCCAGACATTGTCATCTCAT